>QRFJ01000034.1:1690836-1892748 GCA_006176705.1 Cocos nucifera | reverse complement strand
TACGTGTGAAACAGCAAGGAAGGGGGAGGGGGAGGGGGCGGCGGCGGCGGCGGCGGCGGCGGAGGAGGAGGAGTGGTAGAATGGATGGGATCGGAGGAAAGGGGGAGGGTGATCTTGGCCTTCTTCTTCGACTTCCCTCCTGCACGCAAGAGAAACCCAGAGTGAGCGTTTGTTATTCTTGTCTCGATAAATCGATCGCTTGGTCGCTCTTTGTTTGGGATTGTAGCGACCTTTGTTGCGGGGCTTGCGAGGGACGAGCTGGGGTTTGGTTGGTGGCCACATAATATTCCGTCCGGCGTACCTTTCTTTCGCGTTCCTCTTCCGCAGCCCGTTAATTACAGCCGGTCCCCGTTTTCTCTCGAGGATTACCGCTTTTGACGACACGATAAAAAATAAAAGAATAAATTATATTAATGAACCTCAACTAAATTATTTTTTAAAAAAAATAAATTATAAAAAATTAAAATTTAGTTCCTCAACTATCTAAATCGGTTTACTATTATCCTCCAATAATTTTTTTTGCTAAAAGTACGATATGGCAACATCTCAAGTTTATGTGATATTAAAATTTTTAAAAAAATATTAATATTAATTTAATATGGTATTATTTTTTTTAATTTTTTTTTATTTTTTTGATCTTTCTTCTTTGAGAAGTATAGAGTAAGGAAGAAAAGATGGTTTGGAACGAAAGGAGAAGATGATGAAATCAATGCTGACTCGGTGGGAGGCATCTCGAGAAGGTGGTGAAAGATGAATAGAGGAGAAAAAATCAAGTAAAGAAGGAGATAAGGCTACGGAGGGAAGAGGATTTTTCTTTCTTTCTTTTTTTTTATTAAGATTTTGGGGATGAGTAAAAAAAAAAAGAAAGATGGAAGATTTGAAAGAGAAGATAAAGATTTAGAAAGATAAGAGATTGGAGAAAGAGCAGAGATTAAGAATTTTGACATTTAGAAAAGAAGAAGATGACATGACTTAAAATATTTTAAGCTACATCAGTATTGATTGAATCATACGAGTGATAAGTGGTAAAAATATACTAATAAAAGTATTAAATTATAAAATAAATTAATCTATTTTATTAAAAATTAATATTTTTATTAATCTTATGTAGGAAAGAAGGCCACCAATGTGAAGATCTTATTTTTCTGGTTCAGATGAAATAAATTTCAGGCAAAACGGACTTCAAACGAGCCCAGAATTGAATTTCAAAAAAAAAAAAAAAAAAATGCCGACGCAACGCTGACATCAAGATGACGTCAGCATTTTTCACGGCGCACGGTGGACCATCTGAAAGATAATTCAAAAATTTTACAGCACAAAGAGCGCGCTGATTGATTGAAGAACGCGGTGGTCCATGCAACACCGGGCTCGCGCACGATCCACGGAGGGCAATTTGGGAATTCTTGATTGATCTAACGGGCGGTTTTCACTGAAGCTTGATCGGACGGACGAAAAGAAGGCACTGATGGACGGCATCCGCAGCTCCCGATCGAGATCCAACGGCTGAGATTCATTCCGACGTTAAACTATAAGATCTGAAAGCCTTCTTTCAACGTGATCGGACGGCCCAGATTCAATCCAATGGATGATCCAACGGCTGATATTAAATCCGACTTGATCTGGGTTATTTTAAGGGTTTTTAAGTGATTTTTGGATCGTTTGATCAACATCGGACGGCCAGAATTATCCAGATCTTAGTTTGAATTGTTTTGGGAGTCTTAAACCTAGTTTTTGATGGATTTTGGAAAAAAATCAAACTCTTGATCTATAAAAAGCCCGTTGTTGTCATGAAAAAAAAAATTAGAGAGAGACAAAGAGAGAGACGGGGAGAAAGAGAGAGAGGGAGACAGAGAGAAAGAGAGAGGAGAGAGATAAAAAAAAGTGATTTGTGAGAAAATCAAAAAGAATTTTTTGATTTTTCTTCAACGATCAAGACATCAAGGAGCCTCTTCTTCATCAAATTCTCCACATCAAGAGCAGCAGACAATCAATTTCAGCAATCAAACAGTCTAATTTCTTCATGCTTTTTATTTTATTTGCTATTTTTGAATTTGTTATCATGAACTAAATTTTATTTTACTAAGGCTAAGGTGTAGCCACTCTTTTGATGCAATATTCAGTATGATTTATTTTTAAATTTTATTCATGAGGAGTATATAAATCTGATCTTAATGCTTTTAGATTACTGGCCATCTTCTAATTGATCTGATGAACATAGATGTTACGGACCAAGTACATCTATGTTAATGCTTCTTGATTATATACCTTGTATTATGAATCAAATTAGAATTCATATGCATGCGGAAATTTTAGTGCGCTTTGGACGCAGCGTATTTTAATTAGAGGGTTTCACAAAACCTAATGCATTAATATTTATTTAAATTACACCTGGACCAAAGGATAATTAATAAATATTAATAGTTTTGCTATGCCTGGACCAAAGGGTAGTGAATAAATTAGGAGACTCCACCGTCACATGAAATAAAATTAATCTAAAAATCTGAATATTGTATTGACTGAGTTGGTGAACCGATTGCCTTAGTAATCCATTGCTCTTGAATTTAAAACCCTAATAATTTACACTCTCTCTATTTAATTAAAAACTTTTAATTATTTTTTTTTATTTTTTTTAATTTCTTATTCTCATAAATCGATCTTCTAAATAAAGCATAGGAAAGAGCTTTTCAGTACTTATTTTTCAATCCTCTAGGGACGATACTCTACTCATTCACTTTATTACTTGATCGACTGGTGCACTTGCCATAGCTATAAATTAGCACGCATCAAGTTTTTGGCACCGTTGTCGGAGGATTGTGTCTAAAATAATATTAAAATTTTGATCCTAGCTTTACTTTAGAAATTTATTTTTAATTTTTATTATTAAAAAAAAAATTTAATGCATGACACGTACTGGACATAGTAACTTACTACCTCTTAGATCCAGAAATTGAAAGGACCATTAGAAGACTACAACAAGAGAGAAACATGGCAGCTGAAGATCCTAACGACATCAATCTAGGATTGGATATGGCGACTGAAGGACAGCATGAAGCTATTCGACCAGTACATCATCCATTAAATGATTACATCACACCATCTGTAGCCGATGCAGCTTCGAGCATCAGGAGACCGCCTGTACGAGCAAACAACTTCGAAATAAAATCGACGATGATCCAGATGATTCAATCAACTGTCCAATTCAGTGGACACGTGCATGATGATCCGAATGCCCATATTTCTAATTTTCTTGAACTTTGCGATACTTTTAAAATTAATGGGGTGTCGGATGATGCTATTAGATTAAGGTTATTTCCTTTCTCTTTATGGGATAAAGCTAAAAATTGGCTTCATTCTCTTCCTGCAGGTTCTATCACAACTTGGGATGTTCCTAGCCCAAAAATTCTTAGCCAAGTACTTTCCACCTTCCAAGAACTGCTAAGATGCGCAACGATATCACTTCTTTTATGCAGATGGACATGGAGACACTATATGAGGCTTGGGAGCATTTCAAGAAACTGCTGAGGAGATGTCCACATCATCAACTACCCGTATGGCTTCAGGTACAAACTTTCTATAATGGTTTATCTCCTACTAATCGATTCTATGATTGATGCAGCAGCAGGAGGAACCATTAATCAAAAAATGGAGGAAGAAGCCTTCGATCTGATCGATGAGATGGCATCAAATAGCTATCAATGGCAGATAGAGCGCATGATGCCAAAAAGACTAGCAGCTGTGCAGGGAGTAGATTGCGTGCCAACTTTACTAGCTGAAATTGCAGCCCTTAGAGCCGAAGTCAACAACTTAAAGGGAAATAGCTATGCATGTTCAGAGCATTACTTGTGACCTGTGTGGAGGAGGACATGATACGAGCAATTGCCAGATAGGTAATCCTTTTGCTAAAACAACTGATACAGCTAATTATATTGGTAATTTTTTCAGGCCGCAATAAAACAATCCCTACTCCAACACATACAATCAAGGGTGGAGGCAGCACCCAAATTTCTCATGGAGCAATCAAAATGCAGCACAACAGCCACCCCTGGGATTCCAAGTACCTGAAAAGAAGTCCAACATGGAAGAGCTGATGGTCAAATTTATGCAAAACCAAGAAGCAACTATAAAAAATTTGGAAGCCAAACTTAGGCAAGGACCAAACAGCAGCAATTCGAAACTTGGAGATGCAAATAGGTCAAATGGCTAAGATAATCTCTGAGAGACCTCAAGGATCCTTGCCAAGCAATACGGAGACAAATCCA
Source organism: Cocos nucifera (assembly GCA_006176705.1). Lineage (NCBI taxonomy): Eukaryota > Viridiplantae > Streptophyta > Magnoliopsida > Arecales > Arecaceae > Cocos > Cocos nucifera. Next base: position 1,888,489 of record QRFJ01000034.1, on the reverse strand, counting down.
AGGGAGCAAGTCAATGCTATCACCCTAAGAAGTGGTACAAAGCTGGAGGAGCCACATCAGAAGAATGAGACTGAAGAGCCAACTACAAATAAGGAACCATCAACTAAAATTCATCAGTCACCAAAACAACCAGCAGATGGATGGTCTCCAGGTATACGATTTGCTGATCCAAATGTGAAGCCCTACGTGCCGCCACTACCATTCCCAGAGAGACAAATACAGCATCCAGATAAGGAAATTTTCTAACTTTTTTCAAAATTTTAAAGAATTTACATATTAATATTCCTTTTGTAGATGCTATTACTCAAATGCCCAGGTATGCCAAGTTTCTCAAAGAAATCTTAACAAATAAGAAAAAGCTGAAGGAGCATGAGAGAATAAATTTGAATGAAGAATGCTCAGCAATACTTCAAAATAAATTACCACAGAAGCTAAAAGACCTAGGGAGTTTTACTATCCCCTTGCATTATTGGTGATTGTAGTTTTGATAAAGTTTTATGTGATTTAGGAGCAAGCATTAATCTCATGCCTTTTTCTATTTTCAGGAAAGCTGGGTCTAGGAGAACCAAAGCCTACCACTATTACTCTTCAATTAGCCGATAGATCCATTAAATATCCAAGAGGTATAGTGGAGGATGTCTTGGTAAAGGTAAACAAGTTTATTTTTTCCTGTTGATTTTATTGTTCTTGATATGGAAGAAGATTATGATGTACCCCTTATTTTAGGGAGACCCTTTTTAGCTACTGGAGGAGCTTTAATAGATGTTCAACAAGAAAAATTAATTCTTAGAGTCCAAGACGAACAAGTTACTTTTAATATTTTCAAAGATACTAAACATCATGATGATAATCAAACTTATTTTCTAATTGATATTATTGACAATCCATTATATGAGAATTCTGTAGAAAATAGGTTTGAGACTATAAAAGCGAGCAATGTCAAATTGAAAGAGGACTCGATCAAACATGAAAGTATTCCAATTGAAGTGGCACCAGATTGATCCACTTTAGAACTCAAAGAAAGTCAAGCTGAAGACTATAAATCAGAACTACTAGATAGGTTGTTTCTTTTCTTTTTAGTTTTGATCATTTTTTTTTCTTTTATTTTTTTAGTAATTTATTGTTGCTCTTTTACTGCTCTGGTGTGTATTTTCAATTTTGCAGAAAAATCAATGAGAACTCAAGCAAAATTTCAAAGCTCCAAAGAACCAGACTGAATAAAATCAGGTGTATTCCTTCCTATCCTTTATTACATCCTTTATTTTTCTTTCTCCTTTAAGACAACATAGAACAAGTTAAAGTTAAAAAAAAAAAAACCCATGTGTCAAGAAGAAAATCTTGAGCAAGATAAACTGGATAAGTGATAAAAGATAGAATTATTTGCTAATGAATGTAATGAGTTAAAGAAGTAGATTAGTTGGTCAACTTTTAGCAGCCTACTTAGGTCATTAAAAGATTATTAGCACTTTTTATTGCACATGCACACTAACAAGGCAAAGTAGGTATTGATTATAAGGCCAACTGAGGATTCAATTATCACTGAAAATTGGTAATTAATATACATTCTAATCAAAGAAACTTGAATTTAAGGAAAGAGCTACCTGCCTATAAATAAAGTGCAAAAGATAGAGTATATGTGGATTGCCCAAAGCCTAGTAACTGGATCTCTGCACCTAGGTCAAGTGTGAAAATTTACGTAAAATGGTGAAGGAAAGGCCAGGATGCTCAGCACAAAAAAAAAAAAAGAAAAGAAAAGGCAGTGTGAAAGCTACCTTAATTCATGAGTATAAAAGTGAGAATGTATAGAAAATTGATCAAAATAGGTGATAAGAAGGATACTTTTGTTCTTTTAATTTAATACTGAAATGCTAAAGTTAGTCATCACGAATATAAGTGCTATAGATCTTTGATGTACTCTAAGAAAGTTTTTAATTGTATTGACTGAAAAATTTGCTTCTGAAGCTCAATGCTTAGTTAGCAGTATTTTCTAAATTTTTTGACCTTTAATCCTAGATTTTATCTTTATGATGGATAATCTTATTGAAATATGGTATTAAATAAAATATTGCTAAGGGACTAGCAATGACTAAGTTGGGGGTGTGATAAGTGGTAAAAATATACTAATAAAAGTATTAAATTATAAAATAAATTAATCTATTTTATTAGAAATTAATACTTTTATTAATCTTATGTAGGAAAGAAGGCCACCAATATGAAGATCTTATTTTTTTGGTTCTGATGAAAAAAATTTCAGGCAAAACGGACTTCAAGCGAGATCAAAATCGAATTTCAAAAAAAAAAAAAAAATCGCCGATGCAACGCTGACGTCAAGATGACGTCTGCATTTTTCGCGGCGCATTGGTTGAAGAACGCGGTGGTCCATGCAACACCGGGCTCGCGCACGGTCCACGGAGGGCAATTTGGGAATTCTGATTGATCTAATGGGCGGTTTTCACTGAAGCTTGATCGGACGGACGAAAAGAAGGCGCTGATGGACGGCATCCGCAGCTCCCGGTCGAGATCCAACGGCTGAGATTCATTCCGACGTTAAACTATAGATCTGAAGCCTTCTTTCAATGCGATCGGATGGCCCAGATTCAATCTAATGGATGATCCAACGGATGATATTAAATCCGACTTGATCTGGATTATTTTAAGGGCTTTTTGAGTGATTTTTGGACCGTTTGATCAACATCGGACGGCCAAAATTATCCAGATCTTAGTTTAAATTATTTTGGGAGTCTTAAACCTAGTTTTTGATGGATTTTGAAAAAAAATCAAACTCTTGATCTATAAAAAGCATGTTGTTGTTGTGAAAAAAAAAAGAATTAGAGAGAGACAAAGAGAGAGACGGGGAGAAAGAGAGAGAGAGAGAAAGAGAGAGAGAAAGAGAGAGGAGAGAGATAAAAAAAGTGATTTGTGAGAAAATCAAAAAGGGTTTTTTGATTTTTCTTCAACGATCAAGACATCAATGAGCCTCTTCTTCATCAAATTCTCCACATCAAGAGCAGCAGACAATCAATTTCAGCAATCAAACAGTCTAATTTCTCCATGCTTTTTATTTTATTTACTATTTTTGAATTTATTATCATGAACTAAATTTTATTTTATTAAGGCTAAGGTGTAGCCACTCTTTTGATGCAATATTCAATGTGATTTATTTTTAAATTTTATTCATGAGGAGTATATAAATCTGATCTTAATGCTTTTAGATTACTGGCCATCTTTTAATTGATCTGATGAATATAGATGTTACGGACCAAGTACATCTATGTTAATGCTTCTTGATTATATACCTTGTATTATGAATCAAATTAGAATTCATATACATGCGAAAATTTTAGTGTGCTTTGGACGCAACGTATTTTAATTAGAGAATTTCACAAAACCTAATGCATTAATATTTATTTAAATTACACCTGAACCAAAGAATAATTAATAAATATTAATAGTTTTGCTATGCCTGGACCAAAGGGTAGTGAATAAATTAGGAGACTCCACCGTCACATGAAATAAAATTAATCTAAAAAACTGAATATTGTATTGACTGAGTTGGTGAACCGATTGCCTTAGTAATCCATTGCTCTTGAATTTAAAATCCTAATAATTTACACTCTCTCTATTTAATTAAAAACTTTTAATTATTTTTTTTTATTTTCTTTAATTTCTTATTCTCATAAATTGATCTTCTAAATAAAGCATAGGAAAGAACTTTTCAGTACTTATTTTCCAATCCTCTAGGGACGATACTCTACTCATTTACTTTATTACTTGATCGACTGGTGCACTTGCCATAGTTATAAATTAGTACGCATCAGCGAGCAAAGGATACTCCACGTAAGTACTGGAGGTTACCATATCAGACTTTTGATAAGAAAAAATCATCAAAATAGCATCTGAGGGTAACATTATACCAGTTTAAATAGTTCGAGAGTCAAACTTTAGCTTTTTATGGTTTAGAAATTATTTAAAAAATTCTTATTTAGTTTAAATATCAGGAACATGATTTATTCAAAATAATATCTATTTTTAAAATTCGATAGTATAGTGATCCCAAATCAACCTCGTTTGTCAAATCATGATCTAATCCAATAATAAAATATCTACTTTTAAAATCAAGAATCCAAAATCCCTCTGTTGGGGATAAACACCGCTCCTATCGAAGTCCAGTTCGATACTCAGCACCAGTAGCCACGGAAGAGCTCCAGCAGCCGGGCTTTAGCCGAACTCCCAGTGACTGAGCTTCTTCGAACCTGTTCGGTCGGCCGAACTACTTAGCGGCCGAGCTTCTTTGGACTCCTCAGTCGTCGAGCTTTTTCGGACTCTCAGCGTCCGGATCGAACTTCTTCAGCCGATCGAGCTACTTAGCGGCCGAGCTCCTTGGACTCCCATCAGTCGGGCTTTAGCTGAACTCAGCCGTCGAGCTTCAGTCAGGCTCCCGCAAGAGCCAAACTCTTTCCGCATCGTTACAGTCAGGCACCTGCGAAAGCCGAACTCCCTCCAAGCTTCCTCTCCGATCGGATCTCTTCAGGGGCCGGACTCCTCACCAATCGAGTTCCTGCCGAACTCTCCAACGGCCGAGTCTTAGCCGCGCACTTTCAGTCAGACGCCTACGGGAGCCGAACTCCTTCCGAGCTTCCTTCTTAAAAGTTCGAACTCCTCCGAAATGGGCTCACATCGAAGACCTTCAACTCTTCATTCGGCTGGCTCTGCAGCCATCACCATCAGTCCGCCGCAAGCTTTGCAACCATCACCATCAATCCACCGCAGACGGCACCTCCTCGAGAGACTGACCCCGTCGAACCTCGAGCGGCTCGCCAGCATGCGGCTGCAGCTGTCACCATCAATCCACCGCAAACGGCACCTTTTCGAGAGACTGACTCCGCCGAACCTCGAGCGGCCCGTCAGCATGCTGCTGCAGCTGTCACCATCAACCCACCGCAGATGGCACCTCCCCGAGAGACTGACTCCACCGAACCTCGAGCAGCCCGCCAGCATGCGGCTGCGGCTGTCACCATCAAGCTCTGCTATAAAAGGGACCCTCCAGATACGCTAACCTCTCTAATCTCTGAGCTCTCCTCTTCTTCTCTAAGCTCCGAAACTCATTCCAAGCACTCCATTCCTGTTAGCCAGAGCTGACTTGATCGTCGGAGAGTCCTGCCGGAGCCACTCCCCATCAGCTCCGGATGGAACTCTATTTTGCAGGTCCTCGACGGCGACCTCATCGGCCTCAACTCCAGCAGACTCCGGCGACGACCAGATTCTGCGTCAACACCCTCCAAATAATATTCTAATGCTGGAATTTGAGAATAGAAATATCTATTTAATAAAAAAATTAATATATAAATATATTATTAATATATTATATCAATGTTATATATAATATTATATTGATAATATATTATATTTATGATATATTATATAATAATATATTATTAATCATATTACTGTCATATTATTATTCAATGATGGTTTTAAATTATACTAGAAAATATTATTATACTTTATATTTATATAATAAAATTATTTAATATATTACTTTTATTTATCTTATTTTTTTAATCAAAATAAATATTAATATTAAAAATAATATATTATGAATATCAATAAAATATTAATTTTATTATAATAATTAATATATCTTTAAATAATTAATATTTTATAAATATCTTTTTATAGAATATATCAATGATTAATATATTAATAAATATATTAAAATTTATTATAATATAATTTTATAATTGATAAATATATTTTTATATAATATATTAGGGATAGTTTTAGTTATATATGTTTAATGAGCTTAAATTTTTATAGAATACTAAATATGTTACCCGTTGATATATTAGCATATATAACTATTAGAATATGGTATGCTGAATATAATGATCTTAGATTATTAAAGATTAGATTAACTTAGAATAAAGATCATCGATGATCTAAAATTACTTTGATGGTTCTATTTGGTTTATTGAATGTCATTTAAAAGTAATATCATATGCATGGGACAATACTTGTTGCTTAAATTTTAGTTTGCAATAAGTTATTATACCAAAGTATGGGTTAACCTACCAAGTGCGAAAGTAGAAGTGAATCTATAGAATTATTTTAGATAAGATAAGTTTATTTAAAACATAGAATCTACTTATAATGTTATTTTTTCAATTGAAAAAAGCAACAACAACAACATATATGTGCATCTATATGGGCATCATTTCATCCTAGTTACATGATCTTCCATCTTGTTGCTTTAAAAATCCAGCATAAGACTATGCGGCTGAGGTTGGAAGCCAATCGAGAGTTGAAGCACCGGATAAAAAAGCCTGTAAGAGAAGTTTATACATGCTTGTTGGGGATTTTTTGGTGGAGGATTCTTTAATACTTAAATCAACTAGAAATTAAAAATAATAGAGGAAAGAGAGAGAATAGTAAGAGAGATAAATGTGATTTTCTCCTCCAAAATTGATCTTATTTGAGGGTTTCCTTGATATCTTTTTATATTGAGGTAGAATCGTAGATTGTTTGTTGAAATTAGTAGGCCATTTGCCTGATCCTTTAGGTTATTAGATCATGTTATAATAGTTTGTTAGGATAGAAAATCCTCCCACTATCTTATGAATCAAAGTTGTTAGATAGTTATGGATTATGCCCATATGCATAAATAAGCCAGCAATCTAAGATTGGTATGGAGCTGAGGCTTCATGCTGATGCTTCGCTCTCAGGACGTTGTTAATTCGCGGAGGCCTCATTTCCTATCCTCAGCAAGGTATGACTGTAGATGCAATTCCATCCATAAGATCGATCGATGTCCGAGCTAAAGGTCAGGAAGAAGCCAATAATAAAAAATTAGTTTGCCTTGGTTTCTTATTTATCTCCGATATCTAAGATAGTCTTGCTAGATGATCGGTGAGTACTTAGTTGTGCACCAAGGAGAAGGAAGTGGTGTCTATGGTGGATTACTTCCACAACACATCTGATAATTTTTCCAATTAATGAGTTTTTAGCGGTTGGTTGGTGCCGATTTGGAGGATGTCCTAGATCTTATAACATGCTTAATGATTTCAAACATGATGCTTTAGAATCAGCTACATTTCGTCGGTATCTATAATTTCAAATCCAGCTACATACCATTGTTACAACAAATTAATTTTATGTGGCCCAGGGATCTGAAAATTCGTATGTTCATGTACGATGTTATACCGAGAGATAGTGATGCTCCAATTGCATAAAGGGACGGACGTGATTGTGGAACTGGCCAACATAGACAAACAGTCTAGTCCACCATTAAAATCCTGAAAATTTATTGATTAAAATAATTTCACTATGTATACCTTACACCATCCAATAACAAATCAGTATATCATCCAAAAAATATTTTTTTATTTAAAATAATAAAAATAATTTTATTATTTAAAATTTTAAATCAAACATAAATAATATTTTTTTTAAATAATATATTAATATTATAAATGGATATTGAAATGATTTTTTAGGAATTAAAATAAAAAAATATTATTTTTTATAAATGATTGAAAAATATTATTTTTTTTGTAAATATTTTTTTTTTTTTATAATTTAGATTAAAAAATATATAAAAAGGCTTGAAAATAGAATAAGAATATTGATTGTGAAAGAATTTATTCTCCCTCTATCTCTTGTTCTCTCATTGCTTTTCTCATCTATTATATATCTATGGAGGAGTATTATGGTGTTGCCAGTTCAGCATCTCAAATGATTTTAGTTATATCATAGATTATTATTTTATTATATATAATAATTTAAATATTATTTTTAAATAATAATAAAATAATATTTTAAAAAATAAAAAAATATTTTAAAAATAAAAATAGAAATGAGATAAGAGATGAAAAATATTTTTTTAAAAATATTATTTTTAAAAAATAAAATATAATAATAATAATAATTTTTAAAATTATTAATTTATTATTATTTTAAAAAGATAGTATATCATTTTTTAATTTTAAAAATAATAACATACTATTTTTTTTAAAAAAAATATTTTTATTATTTTTTAAAAATAATATATTTTAATATTTGAATCAATCCATCGGATCGGATCAAATTAAATCTAATAAATTATTCATAAATAGAGTACGGTACTCCATCGATTTGAAAGTCAAATCTCTATATTTAATAGCCTTCGAAAGTTTGAAAAAGATATAATAAGAAGTGAGGGGATGGGAGTGTAATCGGGATTGATATTTGTCGAGAGTGAAGGAAAGTCATGATGAGGCAGCACTAGTGGATGCGAAAAAAGTATGAGAATTAATATATATATATATTATTTTATAAAAAAAGAAAAAAAAAGAGAGTTCTCTCTTTTTTTTCAGTGGTGGTGTTGGGGATGACGGTACCGATAGGAGCATCAAAAAGTACGATCGGGATCGACATTTATTGAGAGAGAAGAGGAGCGGTGGTGGGACGGTAGGAAGGTGAAGCAGTACCGATGGATACATAAAAAATATGAGAATGAAAAAAAATATTATTTTATAAAATAATAAAAAATATATCATATATATATATAATAAATAAATAAAATATTAAAAAACAAAAAATATTTATTATAAATATTAATTATTAAAAAAATTAATAATTATAGATTATAATTATTTATTCCGTATAATGTGTGAATTTTCAATTAGTTATATATATGTTAAAATAAAGGCATCTTATTAAAATGCTTCCGTTTGACACGAGTCTTCCTCCTCCATCTCTATGCTCTATCTTGCTTTCTTACGTTTCCATTGGGCATTTCAAAAAAAAATGGGAGGAAACCACGTGGAGAGTAAACTGCGAAAGACTTCAGAAAAGGTGCTACAGTCGAGGGAGCGAAGGAGGCAACGGCAGAGTGGAGGTCACGGAAGGAGAAGAGATGGGAGAGTCGAGAAAAAAGGTTCAGTCTAGCTAGAGTATACACTGCGGGCATCACAGGCGGACGGGCAGGGGTGCGAAAACAAAAAATAAAAAAGAAAAAAAAATCACGAGCGTCTGGTTAGGGGGAGGGATGTGTGACTCGAGCATATTATCATCTGTTTGGCATAGATTGAAAAGTACTTAATGGTACTTTCTTTTATGTATTTGATCATATAGTTTTGGCCTTAATACTATTTTGAGTTTGAGCAATACAGTAAGAGAAGAATAAAAATAAAATAATAAAAAAAAATTTGAATGTGATTCCAAATCCATGGTGTGAGATTTGCATTAGACTAAGTTCCACCATTTTGATCTGCGCATATATGATGACGATAAAATTTGGACGGTCTGCTAGACAACCGAGTTTTAACATTTATTTTATATATATATTTTTTATTTTTTTTAAATAATATTTTATATATAAAGAATAAATAAAATATAAGATGAATTTTTCTTTTTTTTTTGATGATCGAAGATAAGCTTGGAAGACGATAATGGTTTAAATTTTGTGTTGGGCATGTATCCTGAAAATTACGTAGATTATATGTTAGTATTATATTATTTTATAATAATTAATTTATTATTATATAATATACGATACATACGATGGAATTATTCTAACCTATAATTTCTCAGGAGCCGACGCGATACGGCAGCTGTCATGTCACGTAATCCCAAAGGACCCACCGCCATCCGTTTCCATAAATCAGACCATGAGGGGGCAGAAGGCGCGCCGATGCTGGAGCGAGAGAGAAGAGAGGGAGTGAGAGACGAAGGAACGAAGGAGTCCTCGCACCGCCGAGCGGTGGAAGATAGGAGGGTAGGGTTTCGAATGGGTTTCGGTACTCCGTCTCTCTTTCGTCTCTCTCATCTCTTTGTTCTCTTTCCCTCTTCGAGTAGCCATCTATCTCTTCTCTTCTCTCTTTTATCCGTCTCTTGGTCTATCTACAGTGTTTCGATCAAATGCCCGAGGGTTTCTTGTCTCAGTTTGTAATGTTGGCGGAAACTATCCGATTCTTGTTGCTTTTAGGCTTTTTGACCGACTGCGGTTTAATTCTTCTATTTCTAGATTCGTACGGGGTCAGTGTTGGTTTCGTTTCAACAGTAGAAAGCGAAGGAGTAGGGGATCTTCATGCGGTGCTGGTCTCGATCTGGTACCTTAAACAGTTCTCGTTTCTTTGTCGCTTTTATTTTTAGTATTTTCGTTTCAATTCCATCATCGCTTCTATTGTTTTAGCTAGGGTTTTGATCGACTGCTGAAGGGTTCTCATTTCTTGGTTTGCTTCTTTTATTTCTTGATTCGCACTCTTGATCTGGGAGGTCGTCATGATGTTACGGGCATGGTGAATCAATCAAATACGTTTTTTCTTTTAAAAGATTATTTACTTCATCGTAATTTCCACTCTTATTGTGGATGTATGACGAGCGCTGGTATCCAGAACTAATATGGTGAAATTAATGGAAGGATAATTTCCGGTGAAAATGTAATCTGTTCTGATCCTTTTCTTTTCTTTTTTTTTTTTTTTAAGTCTGAAGTCAGTACTTTTTGGTAATATTGCATCTTTTCAGTGCCTCTTTACTCTTTATTCTTTATCGTAACATCTTGATGCAATTCTAATTATGTTATTGTCTTGTTCTATGATAGACCTATGTGTATAAGCTTTGTTTGCTGGTGATCTTCATGAACAAATACTTCTGATCTAAATGATTCCTGAGATGTCCCGCATGACAACCTCTTTGGGTATTTTGTCGTACTTTTTACAGATCGATTTGAAATTTTTCTGGTGATGTTGGTTCATCCTGGAGCTCAGTCTCACCAACTTTTGGCTGCCTCTCTGCTGATGGTCCTTGAGGATCAAGACACATTCTTGCTTTGGTGGGTGATCTCATAGTTCTTACTCTTTTACATCCTTGCTGAAACCCCCTCTCTCTGTCATGGATTCAATCTTTTGTTGTTTTATTAATCACAATGTTGGGAGATTGCATAGGATTCGTATGTTGCACGTTCTTTCTTCCTTCCTTCCTTTCTTTAAAGTGCTTTACAAATTTCTCATTTCTTGTGAAATATTACTATGCTATTTGCGGATGTACGTGGTGCTTTCATTGTTGGAATGCCTGAGTAGAATTATTGCATGCAGTTTCTTTCGTTCTTTCTGGCATTATTTTCTTTGCTCGATACACTTTATTTTTTTCTGAAAACTTGTTTTTGTTCTGTTTCACTGACGCATTCAGTCATTTCAATGTTAGATGACTTATTTCGCATGCAAAAAGATTTGAATGCTTGGATGGAATTTTTGTATGCCAGTTTCATTCTTTCTTTTTTTCTTGCTATCTTCTTTGCTCTTGATATATTTCTTATTTCTCATACAGATTTGTTCTTGTGCTCTTTTATTAATACTTTTGGTGATTTTAATGTTTGGAGGCTTGAATGGGTCTTGTTTTAACAGGCCTTTGAGATCAACATCTTTATTTATGTATAAGTGTAAAGCTTTTAAACCAAGGTTTCAAGTGCTGCAAGTTTTCCAGTTAATGGCGTAGCGGTAGGGAACTGACTTAATTGTCATAGGCATTTGCAGCACAGATCTCAGAAGGATCTGATAGTTTGAACTGGTGTTTGTGTTGTCAGATCAGACCATGTGATATGTGAATATCTAACATGGGTGGAAGTTGTACGAGCAATTGGTGCTAGCAACAAACAGAAAGTGAAGAAGGATACATAAAGCTGATTCCAGCATTTGGCATAAGGCTTCTTGGTTATGGTTTGTGGAAATTGACAGTGGATTGAAATCTGTAGTTTGGTGCTTTTGATTTTCCGCTTGTGCAATGAAGATGATATTTTTGTCTAATGTTGCTTCTCATTTTGCTTCTTTCATAAGGAGAAGTGTGATTTTGTTCTTTTTCTGATTGGATGTTAGCTCATGTTTCTTTTGATTTGTTAACCTTCTTTTTTTTTTTTCTTTCAAAAGATTCCAGTTATCTGTCTTCTTCCATAAGTAATCCTTGACATAATTGATGCAGGACAGAAAATAAAAATCCAGAGTCCAAATAAAATTCTATAATCCAAGTAAAAATAAATTTTCTAATTCAACTAAAACAAAATTTTCTAATTTCTATATTTTTGTCTAACATAAGTATGCTTAAATTCCTTATTATTGGATGGTCCTCTGTCAAGAGTCAAGTTGCTTATGATAACGTTGCTGATGGTAATATTTATTTGTATGCCATCCAGTGTCAGATTACAAAAGTTTCCACCAACAGCAGGATAGCTATTAGAATGTTTGATTTCTTCAAATGCTGATTAATTGTTTTATTTAATGTATATGGTGCTTGGTCTGCGTTTATTAGTCCGATTAGAAGGTTTGAGCTTGCATTGCTTACACTGGATTGGAATCATGTTGGAGGAAGACCAATAGAAATGGAGAAATATGCTTTTCTTATTATTTGTACACTAATTATTTCTGCGAAATATCGTACAAAACAAGTTTTCCATAATGTTAATTTTTGGTTTTCATTACTTGCTGTTTTAATTACAAGTAATTCTTTTATTATCTTGGAATCCTAAGTGAAGGGATAAAATGCTATTTTCATTACACATAGTTTTAGAGTCTTACATAATGCCAACTACTCTCTCTCTCTCTCTCTCTCTCTCTCTCTCTCTCTCTCTCTCTCTCGCCCAAATACCCAATCCCACAAGCGTCATCAGTTGACCAGATCACACCCATCCATCAAATATTGTTTCACCTTGACTACATGCATTACGATACCATTTATTAGTGAATGCCACTTTCAAAGGAGTTGTCTGCAACCATAATTCACATACGGCACTCGAATTTGCTCAAAGCATAGCTACTACTGTTAACTGGATGATCAACCCCAACTTTTGACTGAATCATAACCTGAATATGCAGAAGATTGATAACTGTAGTGACGTATCCCAATGTCCCCTTGAAGAAATCAACTTATATGGAAAAGTGACTCCCTTTTTTGATTTTCAGTGAAGGAATGCTTCCTAACGTTATCATTCAAGGGGTCTCTGACTTGCACATACTGATACAAGCAGGTATTTTTTTAGTATATTCTTTTAATCTCAAGGTCAAAAAATGATATGGATTCTTGCAAATTTCCTCAAAATGACTACTTTGGTGATAGTCCTGATCCTACTTTCGTGCATAGTGGTTGTTACAGTTGTCATGTTTTTGGTTTACGATATGTCAACCTCATGAAGAAATCATAGACAGTCAAAGACATTATAGTTTGAGACAACCCAAAAGCTCATAGATAATTGCTATGCAACCATTCAGGAGTCCTTTTCTTTTCCTTCTCAATGACTTGACCATCTTATGTCTGAGCAGTACTGAGCAGCCCAATTAAGCAAAATAGATCTCAACAAGCAAAACGGGACTGAACCGAAAGAATGACCATGAGGTGTTTGCACATATGTCTATGTGAGCTACTAGTGAAAGAACTGGAAGATTGGGACTTGAACTGAAATTTCATCAGTCTGTGATCTTTCAGGGCCTTCCAGCATTCAATCTTCCCCTTTATTGACCTAACTTTTAATAGACCCATGCTTTTCTTTCCATAGTACTTGCTTAAAAACGAGTATTAAACCTAAAAGTCACCAAGTTTTCCAAAGGAAAAGAAATTTTTATTGGTTCAAATAGATTGTCAATTAACCACCTTCTTAGCTCTTTAGAGAGCTGATAAGAGGACGGTAGAACAAAGCATGCATACTTTCCTACCAAGGTTCTTTAGATATCTGATGCAGATTTCAGAGCAAACACAGCCAATATAAAGAAAGGAAGAATTGCATGGGGAGTGAAGTAGATGACTGACATCCCGAGCCCATGAGGAGGGGAGAGGTATGATACGACAGAGGAAGTGCTTCTTGGGCATTGAAGGGGGAGGAAGAGGGGTGGAAGAAGTTGAGGAAGGCGAAGGATAGGTGTGAAACAGTGAAACAGCAAGGGAGGTGGAGGGTCAGTAGCAGCAGAGGACGAGGAGTGGGAGAATGGATGGGATAGGAGGAAGGGGGTGAGTGATCTTGGCTTTCTTCTTTGAGTTCCCTCCTGCACCCAAAAGAAATCCAGAGTGAGTGTTTGTTATTCCTCTTTTGATAAATTGATTACTTGCTCGCTCTTTCTTCGGGATGGTTGCGACCTTTGTTGTGTGGCTTGTGAGGAAGAGCTGAGGTTTTGGGAGTGGCCACATGATAGTCCATCCGGCGTTCCTTTCCTTTCACCTTCCTCTTCCACGGTTCACTAATCACTTTCAGTCCCTGATTCTCTCAAGGATTACTTTGTTTGACCATGGGACCATGTGCATAACCCATGGTTAAGTTAGGTTGAGAGGAGGTTAGGAAATGTTCTCAAAGTCAGAGAGATTATGCTGATCTGTAAATCTAGTACCATATACGTGGGACAGTACTTGTTGCTTAAACTTTAGTTTACACTTGAGTTATGATACCAAAGTATGAGTTAACTTAGAATTATTGAAGTGAATCTACCAAACTATTTTAGATGATCAAGACAAGTTTGTCATTGCAACCAACTCATAATGTTCTTTTCAATTGAAGAAAGCAACAACTACAACAGATATGAGCATCTGTATTCTATATGTGTGGTGGTACAATTTGTTTATCTGATCTCTCATTCACTATACCTTGTTAGTTGTTTGTCTAGAGTCAATCAATAAGGTCTTTGTCAGTTGGTTGGTACCCTCCCCCATTTGGTGGATGTCCTAGGTCTCAAATCGTGTAACATGCCTAATGATTTCAAATGTGATGCTGCTTTCGAATTGGCAGCTATGGCATTTGGGCAATCATATTCTGCTAAACTAAACTACTGGTTCTTTCAATGCTTATTAGCTTTCAATGTTTATTAGGTTAGTAAAAAAGTATAAATTCGGTTGAAAACTTCATATAACATCTTTCAGTGGCAATTGAGTCTATCAAGATGAACTGGTCTTGGTAATGAAGAGCATACAACAATCTGGTTTATCAAGGATTAATTTGGAAAGGAAACAAAGCTTTTTTGCACATGAACTTATTACATTTCTAAATTCAATCATAATTGTAATAGTATTAGCTAATATCATTATTTATGCATGCACCATTACGGATCATTTAAAAATTATGAGTCCAATTTAGAGCCAAAATGCCTTTCTTCAAACTAATGTCAAATATAGTTCGGAAGCTGGCATTCATGATTCTTTCTAATGCCATTTGTTATTCAAACGACAATATTTGGACCTTCAGTGGCAGTCCTTTGAAGAAGTCAACATTTGGTACAGTTATAGGACATTCAGGCGAAACTAACTTTCAGTTGTAATTCAGGATCAGGTGGTGTGTGAAGACAATTATCTCCAATTTTGCAAGCTCTTCTCCAGGACACTGCCTCATCCCTCCTCCAAATGGCATGAAGTGCTTGGGTTTTGCTTTACCAGATGCATCCTTCAAGAAAGAAGAATTAGCTTGTAAAGGTATTTGCAGTATTAAAAACTTGTTTAATTTCTTTCATGTCAATATTAGCCTTTGAGAAATTAGCTTGCAAGGGTATTTCAGATTGGTAATGACAAAAAAGGTAAATGATAATGGAAGAATCTATAAATACAAATCATGTGATTCGATGAATGTGGCATCCAACTTTATTTCATTTTGTTTTGTGATGTCTTATGCTTTTTTTTTTTACATCCATGGAAAGGTCTTTATTGATGTATTAAGCGGCTTTTTGTTAGGATTGACATGTTTAATTCCTTTATTTAAAGTAGAAAGAGCTAGCTTGTTTGGCTTGTTACATACCATTTTGGTTAGGCGTGGTTGGGGTCCTCAGAGTAGTAAAAAGAGTTCTTTTCCTTTTTTCTAGGGGAAAGAATTGGACAATAATGGCCAATCCAAAATTTATTCACTCAAATGTCGGTAACCTGGGCTAACCAAACCAGTAACAACTAGAAAGGGAAACTAAGAACAAGCATGGTTAGGGTAAAAGAGTTACGACAGGCTTGATGCTTTCAAACTCCCTCACAGGAGCCTCTGAAGTCTGGGCTAAATAAAAAGAGTTGCTATTTCTTCAAATTAGCTTTAACTTAAAATAGCTAGTTGATATCACAGGCAAAATAATACTGTCACGTCAGTTGACGTTAGTAAAAGTAGTTAAACTCATTTGGCTAAACCTGCCAGGACGCTTGGTTAAGCAAATATGAGGGATCTTTCCTTTATGTGATCCGCAACAAAAATGAAAAGAAGAAGAAGAGCAAGAGCAGCAACCAAAGGATTTTATTTCACCTACCTGTCAAAAATTCATTCTGAGAAATGCAAAAAGGATGCATAGAAAACTAAGCTCTCACTCTCACCGGCCATCTCCATGGATTAAAACTCTCAGGAACCTCATATAGCGAAGGATCCGGATGCACTGCTGACATGTTTGCCATAACAGTGCATCCAAGCGGAATCACATAGCCTAGGCAATAATAACATGCAAGGACACTTCAATATTTAATTTATTCAGATGTTTTCTAGTAAGATAAATCTCTGGGACCTATCTTTGTATTGTATGTATGTACTTGCTTTCTTTGGAAGAATTGAACCACTGTCAAGTTGTAGTGTTTCGTTGATATCCTACATCAAAAGACAGTTATATTAGTAGCAGTGCATCTTTTTGTGCGTCTTCTTTACTGCTTCCTATTCTTATTTTTGCAGAATTTTATAGTTTTTGTCAGTTTACACATTGTGTGAATTTCAGATGTTTGCCATCTCTTCTCTGCATTTTGCTTCAAATAAATTGAAGGTGCTCTTCCTGAAAGAAACCATAATGTTTGTTCTTGAAATACACTTAAGTATTTTCATCTCAAAACCCTGGGGAGTGTGTAGAGATCATTATCTTGGTGTGAGAAAAATATTTTATTTTAATTTTGCCAAAATAAGGCTTGAGAAAACATTAAAAATGTTGGGAGCGGAAGGATTGTATCCGAGTATTTTGAAAACATCAACATGACTAAACGAAGGGTTATTGTACCCATAATTTCTTGAATGCCCTGGGACATCTACCAAGGAATAGATCACTATAGGTATGACCCTTGATGTGGTAAGGTAGGCTGAGCCAATCAGGTTTGTCAATAAATTGACGATCTGCTTCCATGAATAGGAGCTGTTGTCCGTAAGCCAGCCAAGGAGATCATCTTCCAATTCTGCATTCCTGTGTCCCTTCTTTTGTATCTTCTTTTTCATTTTTTCTTGATAGTGTTTGAGATAAAGGTTTCTGTCTGTGAGACAAGATTGAAATTCAAATCAAAATCCTCAAATTATTAAAAATAACAGAGCTGGATTTCTTCTATTTGAACAGTGGAACTAATTGGGTCCATTTCAAACAACAGATTGATAAAGTTTTCTCAGGAAAAAAAAAAGGGAAAAAAGAAAAAGAAAAAGAAACTTGGCTATAACATGTTGTTTGTCTGGTTTCCTAAGCAACAAATATTGAAGTTGCAAACATGTTTTCTGATATTATAACTTTTTTAAAAAAAATTTCTCAAATCACAAACGAATGTACATAAGAGATGCATGCATATAGATAGAGACATCTCATCTTTGAGTTTCGCAGTGTTCATGTATATTTGTGGTCATTCTCTTCAGGCAGAGCAGAACAAGGTATGTAATAAAAAATTTACAACCAGGGTCATGGCCATCTATACTTGCTACTTTCTCTCTAGCATATGGGGAAGCTTTTAAGTCTTTTAACATTATTGCAGCCTTTTGTATGCTTTTCATTGTTTTTGTGTGTATAATGAGATTGGAGCCAATTTGTGTTTCATTTGAAAGAGATACATCTTTACTGTATATAGTAGGCAGATGAAGGAAATGACTTGCTCTGTATTCATATCATGTACCCATCTGTAAGGCCTTCCAATATGCAGATCCAGGTGATCTCAGAGGAAGGAGAAAAGCCCTGCTAAAAATGTCTCAAACTCTGTCCACAGCTTCTCTGTTTCAGGCACACCTGTTGCAATGCTCAAAGTTTTCTTTGCCATGATGTTGAAGGTAAACTGCGTATACTTCCTTTATTAACTTAGCCCCTTCAATTTTTGTTTGTCTCTAATGCAATTAAGCAAATATATGGAGTAATTGTTAGATTTCCAGTGTTACCTTCATTGATTCATCTTTAGCATGTATAACAGAATTATGCTCCCAAGAGCTTGATGAGAATGGTGGCAATATGTTCAGCATCTGGCAAAATCCATGATCCAAGCCTTCTGCTGCAAAAGAAGTTGAGGAAATGGACCTCTGGAACTTGTGGGCATCTCCTTGTGCTACTGGAGTGGCAGTCTCCCTAATCATCTTAACAACATGTTGTGGCCAGCCATGTTCAAACAATTTCACTTCATTTTGTCGTATGAAACGGTTCAGCTCAGCATCTGCAGAAACTACTGCCGGGTTCCCAAACAAGCTTGTCGTGAAGATCTTTCTGAACCTGCAAGTATGTCTAAAGTTTTCTCTAAACAAGGTAACAATGCCATTTTAATTCACTGATAATCAGTTTATTAGTTTGTGAGATGCATTTCTCTTCGTTTTGAGTACTTTTTCAGTATTTTAGAAAATCTTTCCAAAAATATTCAACTAATTCTGGGCCTGCTCCTTCCACCAGCGCCTGGCTGATCTCATAGATAATCAGTTTATCAGTTTGTGAGATGCGATTCTCATCATTTTGAGCACTTTTTCAGTGTTGAAGCAAGCTATATATTTGTACTGTCTGTAACATTTTAAGAATCAAGAATTTCTATAATTTGATTGTTTATAGGAGTCCGAAGGGTTGTGAGGGAGAAATCTTATTTGCTCTTCAGTCATAAAAATGTCCATCTATTGAAATAGATAATGCAGCAGTGAAGTCAGCATTGATGAGATAAAAAAAAATTATTCGCCGACTGAAAATTGAGGATATAATCAACAGCGTCACCCCATGTGGTTCATGTTCTGGCTTTCTTTTTTTGAGCAAATCATGTTCTGGCTTTCAGTCACTTGGTCCATACAAATGCTCATACAGCTATTCTTAGCGAGAACACTCAGATGTTTCTAATAATTAAAACTCTGTAGGATCACAAACCTGGAAATGTGGTGCTCCATGAAAGATCCCAGTTTGTATGATGCATGGAGCTTCAGAAAAGAGATGGACCGTCCAATAATGGGCCAACCCATGTCTCTTGGTGGTAGTCCCGAGGGTGTTCTCTTCCGACGGCTCTCTAAGGATTGGACCATAATGAGTACCGTGATTATAAAGATGATCACAGGAAGTATAGCAAGGGACATCTCTCTCTCTCTCTCTCTCTCTCTCTCACGAGCACCTCAGCTACTTGCATTTATAGACTCCTGCTAGACCGGCTGAATGAAAACATTGAAAGACGAGGTCCTGGGTGATCTGAAAGTTTTTCTTCAGCATGGCTGTATCCTATGTTGTAATATACCGAACCAATAACAAAAGAATAACCTGTATTTATATTATTTTTGCTTGACAAAATATGTTTTAGCAAGCTTATAGGGACTTCCATTGGATTTTTATGCTAAAGGGGCACCTATGCTGCTTGAAAGGAAGGGGTGAGCAAAAAGACTGCAGCTCTGGAAGAAGGTTTGAAGTTCAGTCTCAGGTCACTTATTTTAGTGGACGTATAGAAATTACCGTCTTTTGCACCAGATTCCATTTTTAATTTCTACTGCTTTGATTTAAGGTGCGCCTAGATGCACTGTAAATTTTTGTATATTACTTATATTAATGCCAGTGTCGCACGTGCCCGCATTTTTGATAATGCACTCCTCTCATTAATATGAGATGGAAAATATTGTCATGCTGAGTCTAGCCTTCAATTGATTTTTTTTTTTTTTTTTTTGACAATAAAAGCTGTTACAAAAAATATCTTTGCCAATACTGCAAAAAAAAATAGCACTTGATATAAGAAATTTATTTATTGTGCGTCAAGGTCACTATGGAAAATGGAAGTGTGGATCTTTGTCAAGGCCAATATTGAAAAATGGAAGTGTTGATGTGGTTTGCCTTCAAAAATATTCTGAATTCTTTCCCTCAAAACAAATGTCCTTGATTTTTTATTTTTTGTTTTTTAACTTCATTCTGTGGGCTACCGTGTTGTTTAAAGATGATATTGACGTGTAACAGAAGTATACTGAAACGGTATGGCTGATGAAACCGAAAAGAAAAATAGCTTTTCTCCTTTCCACTTTGTTCATGGTGCGTGATTGGATGCACGAATAAACTCTCCTCTCATTTGGATTCTTAAGAACATGTGTGGAATTGCATATGTTAGCCTAAAAGCTGAAATGATTGTAAGGTGCCAATTTTTAGGGGTTTTGGAACTATTAAAAAACCAAAGACATGCGTGAACCATAACTACGGGTGTATTTAACTTTTTCTTAAAAGACTAGAGTGATTATCTATCATCCCTTGGTTGCATAAGTGGGTCGGGTCAAGTTCGATAAAACTATAATTTTTTATAATATAGATCAAACAAATAAAAGATATAAAAATAATTTTTTATATTTTATATAATATTAAATAAAATCAGAGTTGGAGATATAGGATATAACAAACTTAATTTTTAACAATAATAGATGCATAATAAATAGAAATATTATTGTTGAGGAAGTTAAATCTCCTTTAAAGTAAGAAAATACTTGGTCAAAAAACGAACAAGGGAGCATATAGCTTGTAGTCCTTTCATTAATCTTTCTTATCATTGTTTACAAAAGTTTTTTCTCCATTATTATTGTAATCATTAAGGATGGTATGAATTCTGATTTTTGATACCTTCTAATGGTGTAAATGAACCTAAAAAAATATGAAGAAAATAAATTCATGAGTCAGGTATGGTTTAGCGAAGGGTGGGTGGGTGGGAAATTAAATGAAGGATTTAATACTATATAGAATCATGCTGGGTCTTGGGGAGGCATTATCATTACCGCATCCACTCTCTATCTCAATGCAAACTCTCGAGTAAGATTGGCAACTTGATCCATGTTCAGTTTGAATTTGGATTAAATAGATTTTGACTGTAAATGAGTTGATCTATTTAATTTGTTTAAAATTTAGATTAGATTTGGATTATGATATCTTAATTTGTTTAATCTATTTAATTTATTTAACATTTCAATCCGGGTCAAATTAGATAATCTATTTGATCTGTATGATCTATATACCTTTTAATCTAGCACCCGAGCAAACCATGCAAACTACACTGCATGAAGCACCCCCTCAACCCCTCTCCCTTTTAATCTAGCATCGGTAGAGGCTTTGGGAGTCTGCCAGAGTTCCGAGCAAAGTACACTGCATAAAGCACCCCCTCAACCCCTCTCTTCGCATCTGCCCCAATGACAGTTTGGCACCATCACTTTATGACCTTTTGTCGCCCTCGTTGGATCTAATCCTTCTCCTGTTGCATTGTGGTATGCACTATTAATCTCTCTTATATCAATTCTTCTTCAAGTTCTTGTCTTATTATTTTTCTTTTATGCTGCCGCAAATATTGCTTATAGGATTTTCTTTTAGTAGTTGCTATGAAAAGAGAAAAGAAGCGGTTCATGGGAACACTATTTTTTTTAGTATAAGATAAATTAATCACCATTCAAAAGTGGTTACTTATCGTTGAAATTAAGAATAAATCTGTGCCTGTGGAAGTCCTATCTCTCTTTGTTTTGGCTTCTCTCATCATAGACCTTCTGGCATCCAAACTAGTCTGGGGTTCTTTAGTTCTTGAATTTGGAGTTCTTTTATCATTATTTAGTTTGGTAGTTAATTCATATTGCTCGGTGTGATTGATCCTGCAGAGCAAGGTTCATCGTATTGGTATTAGAGCTTAAATTGATTGGCCAATAATATAGTTCAGTATATCCATATACCATTTCATATCAGGTCTGAATTAATATAGTAAACAAAGAGGGGAGAGAGAGAAATCAAAGAGTGAAAAAGATAGGAAGGGCAGGGATGGAGAGGAAGAGGGCGAGGAGGCCAATGATGGCTATCAAAGGGCTTTGAAGGCCCTTGATGACTGGAAGAGTAGGGGAGAGAGAGAAATGTAGAGAGAGAATAAGAGGGAAGGAGGGAGAGGATAGGGCAAGAAGGTCGACAATATCTATTGAAAGATGGTGAAGGTCTGGATCTTCCTCCTTAGCCTCCAATGAATCATAACAAGAGCGATTGGCCCTTATTTTGATTGCGATATATCTTTTGTCGACTCATAGTGAAGTTGGCAACCAACAAAAATAAGAAAAAAAAAAGCTTACAATCAAAATAGGAGTACTTACTGTTTCGATCCGACAAATGATGAAGAGGAAGATCTGGCCCTTCAAGGGCTTTCGTGGCCCTTCAATGGCCATTGTTGGCCAGTCCGTCCTCTTCCTCTCCTTTCCACCATCTCTCTCCCTTGTTCTCTCTTTCTCTCTAATTTTTTCTTTCTCTAAGAAAACAGAGCTCTAGAGGCCTTAATGATCCTCTAGCAGCCTTGAAGGGTTTTCAAATGGTTTCCTCGACCTTTCCCTCTCCTTCTATCCTCACCCCCCTCTCCTCCTCCCAAAAAAAACACCCCCCTCTCTCTATCTTTTCCTTTTTTTTCCCTTCTCCCTCCTCTCGTTCTCACTTTCGAATGCTAAAACAATTCCGGGCCGTAGGATACACATTTGACTTCACTAAGCGGGATTGAAGAGAAACTTTGCAGGGAAGTGCTAATGGCAGCAATGTTATAGATAGCAGGATGAGAAGAGGAGCTATCACCATTAATCCGATAGATGAATGCAGGAGAATCACCCAACTTGAATGGTCGACTTGAGGTCCGTCCACGCTGCCGAAGCTTTTCAACGATCAGTACAGAGGAATGCCAAATGGGAATTGCCAAAACGGCGCAAATACAAGAGCCCAGATTCCAGTTTCTTTCAACTTCCTACTATTTGTATCATTCATTGTCTAACCTCCAGGATGTACTGATGATGATTTCAGTCTCTCTATGTTGATTCTGAAACAATTCTTCATTTCTGGACTTCCATGTGGTCCAAGGCAGATAGGCGATGAAGAAGGACTGCCACCATTATACATACCTTTTGTGGGTGCATTTGCCATAAGAAAGCGAATATCCTAACCACACGACTCAATTGGATTGCATAATCTCCAACTTTCATGCAATGGAAGAAGACACGATCAGCTCATTCACTTTGCTGCCTGCACCGAAAGCAAACTGAAGGGAGCATCGTGATTCTACCGGACAGGAATAGTGCCCTTGGGAGCTTACTGAACACATTTGTCAGCTTTAACCTTCTAAATCTTGTTTAAGTTACCGTTCCAAGCAGGACTTTGCCGGACCATAGATGACCTTTTTCTTATACCCATCACACCAGCAGCATGGTTGGTCCTTCCGTCATAAGTCTGTGCTGTCGCGACTTAGGGGAAACATCGCCAAATATCAATTATGGTTCCAAGATCCACTCTTCCTTGATAAAGTAATTAATATGTGGACCGGGCCGGACCGGACCCTCTTTAATTAATGAAAAATTTGCAGAGGCTTTCATATATAATTTTTTAATTATCTCCCGTATTTCTTTCTTTCCTCTTCAAAAAAATTATTAGATAAATTTATTTTAATAAAATATTTATAAATTTTGATAGACTCTCTTTTTATCCGGCCAATCATGATCATCATTCATTCCCTCCTCTCTTCGTCTCATCCGACCACGCGCGCGGTGCACAAAAAATTCATCTTAATTAATATGCGGACCGGGACGGGGTTAGAACTTCCAGTGTGCCGGCAGCGCTCCAATTGGGACACGTGGGCACGGATATTTTCTCCCACTCCTTAATCGGCTATGTATACGCACCGCCCCCTCTTCTTGCCATGGCCGAGGACGAAAGCGAACGGGAAGAAAAGAAGAGAGAGAGGAGAACACCGCGAACCTGTCCATCGACCTGCAAGAACCATGGCCACGACCGCCATGGCTTATGCGAGAATCGGGGTTCTGGTCCGGGCCTCGTGGGACACCAACCCCAGCCCCAAGCCCCTCCACATCCCCAAACGCCCCAAGCCCGCTCGCCTCCCCACACCTCCGACCACGACGGCGAGGACAGCTGTCCTCGAGAGGGACGAGAAGCTGCCCTCCTCCCCCCTCCTCATTTCCCGCCGCGACCACCCCGAGATAGGTACTTCCGAACTGCCGTCAAATCCCCTCATAACCACCCCCCTCTTCTCTTTCCTCGAGCGAGCTCCAGTTCTTTTCCTTTGAAAAAAGGGAGGAATTTTGGACAATTTCTGGTATAAGTGTGAATTTGCGGGTTCTTGAAGTCTTAATGGATGGTTTGTGTTTTATTGGTATTTTGGGAAATTTCAGTTGTTTATCATGTATACATGATGTTGTATTACGACCTTTTATTTCTTGCAACCAGAGAAATCGGATGAACAATATCTGGGTTACGAGAGGTGGTGGTTGCCGGTTGCACCTAAAGTGAAAAAACCCCGATCCATATATAATGCTGCTTCTTTGGCATACTTGGGAGATTGCATCTATGAGGTACAACTGTAGTTCGATTTTCTTCTGGATTCTTAGGACCTATGTTTAATTTGACAATACCATCACTAGATTTAACTCTCTCTCTCTCTCTCTCTCTCACACACACACACACACACACGTTTACTTCATTTGATTTAGTTGCATACTAAGTGTATTGTATCCGGAACAGGAAGGTTTTTTTCCCTCCGGGATCCAGCCTGCCATAGGGTTTTAATGCAATTTAGCTTCTACTCCATCCTCAGCTAAGCAAGTGCCAGCTTCTTATATATAATTCGTTACATATCAATGATGATAACCTCTGCTTTTTTCATTTGGTATTTGTATTATCAAAGGCTTACTTATTTAATGTTGCACGTTTGTTTAATTGCCCAATGGTATCTTTGTCAAACAACTGAACTGTATGGATTGTTATGCTCATCTTGTGTTGATTCTTTATGGGGATAAGGTCTTTGATTCAATTAAGTGAGAGTAGAAATGAGAATTGATTGGTTTGTGGGAGCAAAGGATCAACAATCTCACTATCAATTGGAACCATTTTATCTTGGAAGGGAAAGCAGTGGTGTTATTGTTATTACTTCTAATGGGGAAAAGCGTGAGTATAATATTTTAACCAAATCAAAGTTATTTCACAGGAATTCTGATATCGGTTGTTAGCTGGATGAGCATTAGAAAGCTTAGAAATATTGGGGAGGTGTGGATGGACTGCTGCCAGTTTGGAAGACCAAGTTTGGCACCAATAATGGTAGGCTTGTGTAACAATCATACATGGTGGAGCCTACAGATATCTCCTTTATTTAAAGTCCATGAAAAGGGTGGCTAGCCATGAAGATCATCGACGGTCAAGGAGGAGCCACTTTCTTTAACGTAGGTTCATGATGCTTTACTAGTTTTGATTAAATAAGCATCATTTCAGAGTTTAATTCTGCTTGCCAAGAGATAGCAGCACCATAATTCATTATGATCTGTTTGTTAGATGGTAGACACCAGAGCAAGTGTAGTCTTTTGATTTCCTACTAAGCCTTTCTGTATTCTCTTTGTTCTTGAGTTTAATTAGGGACTTGTTTGCTTCACTGGAAAAGGAGGGACGAAAGTGGTCCATGGGAAAATGAAAAAATGCCTCATCTTTGGTTGGAGGTTTCAAAAGAGAAAGATGGAAAAGTAGCTTATTTTTCCACAGGAATATGCTTCCTATATTTTATGAAAAAGAAAAATCTATATGCGACATGTGAAAGTTACTTTTCCACGGGCAGCAAACTGTGATATATATATATATATATATATATTTTAAAACCAAAAATGCTCTTAAGCCATCATGATCTTTTTAATAGTTAATCTTAAACTATTAAAAATTACCATAATATAAAAAGTTGTGGTAATTTTAATATAAAAATATATTAATAACTATTAAAAGTTACCATAATATAAAGAGATTGGATAACTATTAAAAAATATTAGAACTCTAAAAACTCAACCCAATAAATATTTTTAATGCCTATTTTTAAATATTTAAATATATTTAAAAATATTTTTTAGATTTAAAATATTTAAAAATAGCTATTAAAAATTATGCATGCAATGTTTTATGGATATTTTACACAACTTTGTTAAGGGCATAATAGATATTTTATACAACTTTCACAGGAAAGTAAATGATCAATCAAACATAAGTTACTCTGGAAAGTATGTTTCCTATGTCACTTTCTAATGATCAATCAAATATGTAAAAATCACTTTTTCAGGTATCATGTACCTAGGCATCAGCTTTCTAAGAAAAAATATTCTAGTGAGGTAAAATTCTTGTTGCAAACCAAACAAGTCTTTGGTGTCTTTAAGAACATAGTGCCATAGAAATTTTATTATAATCACCAAGTTCAAGGTTCAATTGCATCTTATATGCTTGAAGTTCATGATTTAAGGTTCACATGGGCATTTGGGTATACATATTCATTGGTGATTGGATCATTTGTGAGTCCTTTCTATGTTAACTTTGATCTTGTTGCTCTAAGTTGGATCCACAATTTTAAATGCCTACCTTAATCCTCCAAAGGTTTGTATTTTTAAATGACAGAGAGTCTTGGTACATTAGCTCTGAAGCTTAACTTTCCATGCCATTGCTATTCTATTCTCTATTTATATTTACTGTTCCTTTTCTGTTGGTGAACTGCTTATGCACCTTACATATTGTTGGTTCTTATGTTGTTGAGTATTCTTAGGTCAACTCTTGATAACAAAGCCTACAATGTGTTCTAGCTTTCCCTTATCTTGCCAGCTATCTTCCAGGCCCTCTTTTGATTGGTTATTCCACATCTGTCCTTGAACTGCTTGGCCGACCTATTTAAATTGCAGGTGCTGTGTTGTCAAAATTCCTATCAATTGCCTTTGTTATCAGAAGACTTCAAGTTTGAAATAATCTCTATGGTTTCTTGTTGTTGTAAAGTAGTCCCTTTCTTTTAGTTTTTTTTTTTTTGTGTGTGTATGCGCGTGTCTCAATATTTCAGCCCTCTCTGTTACTGAATGGTGTCAGTTTACCAATTTAATAACAGGATTACCTTATTTTGGAAAATCACATTAGTATGTGAAAATACTTGACGCTCTGTGACATACAAACTTCCTTTCAAACAGATGACCAACTTAAATAAACTTTAAATTATGGGGCAGAAAGTTCTAATATTAAAGCACTACATTATTAAGTGTCTACTAGATTTTCCAGGATCATAAAAATTATTTCCAGATAAAATATGCCAATTATATTGATTGAGGAGGTAACATTTAGAAAGTGTAAGACACCTACTTGTAGATCTATGGGATTATTCCAATGGAGCCTTATCATGGAATACATTAAGCCATGTCTTTTTGGTGGTTATCAAGAATTTTCGTTGGAAATGTTTGCTGGGACTCCCTTGAACTCCAATTGTATCAAACTGATACCATCAGATGGTGGGCTGTTGTTTTCTTGCCTATACAGCAAAAAGTTCTGCACAAAACTATCTGTCGCTAATTTCTTGCTGTTGCTTTGTTAGTTCACATGTTGTTGCTCCAAAATTTAGAAGCATTTTGGTCTAAATTGCAGCTATATGCTCGGCGGCACTTTTTGTATCCACCTTTAAGTATCAACGAGTACAATGAACGGGTGATGAAAGTAGTACGCTGTGAAGCACAGGTATGCCTCTAACTGTATGTCCACTAAAATCAGTTATATTATAAGCTTGTGATGATTGTTTCATTGCTTTGGTAGCATACAGTTTTCAAATTAAATGTAACCTGCGTGACTTGACATCTTGTCAGGACTTGTACCCTGTAAGCATAGCATTTACATGTACCTTTTAATATAGACATCTGTGCCATTCTTGTCTTACTTTTTGGTCCATTTCCAGCACATCCTCCTCCTTATTTGAAGACAAATTACATTCTTTTTCTATTTTCATGTTTTTAAACTTAAATCTATTTTCATGTACTGTTTCTTGTCGACAGTACATGCTCATCTCTTTCATTGCTTATCTGTTTTATTTTCATATTAGTAGTTCTGGTGTATGTTTTCTTGTTGAGCATTTTCATGCATTACTGTTGAAGTTTTATACCTTGGAAGTTCTCATACTTGTCTTGTGTTTCAGGATATTCTGCTTAAGAAGATTCTTGATGATGACTACTTAACTGAAGAAGAAAGGTTAAAGCAAGATTCTTAAATTTTAGTTGTTATTTTTCCTTGCTCGTGTAAACCCTGATTGTTTCATTGACCATAGCTAAAAGGTTCAACTGACATATATGCTTATGTTTCAGTCATGACAATAATATCACAATTCTATTCTTTCAAATTGTTTTCTTTCAGGAATTTGACAATTCTGTCCTCAATAGCTTATATTTGTTATTATATTCAATTTTTTAACTTCTTGGACTGTATGTATTTCTATGTCAGTCAGGAAAATGAACTCATCAAGTATGTAGTAGAATACTATAAATAGAAAATGTAAGTGAAGATGATTTTTTAACATGCAAACTTTTTGACTTTAAGACTTGGACCATGGTCCATAGGTTAATATCACATTCACAATTAGCCATGAATGTAGTTGGGGGTGGCAATTTATGAGCCGGCTTGCCAACTTGACCCACAATCAACCCGTTTATGCAGGTTCAGTTTTGGAATGAATAGGTCCAGGTCATAAAGGGTTGACTCAACCTAACCTGTTTATCAGCTAGGTCCAGGTTTAGAACCCTAACCTGTTTAGCCCATTTTGACCTGTTTAATAGTGAGGTTGGGTCAGGATCAGACTTGTTTAAGACCCACTTAGCCCATTTGAAACCCATTTAACATATTTAAGACTTGTTTAAACCATTTAACCTGTTTAATCTGATTCGACTCGTTTATTAAATGAGTTGTGCTGGTTGGATCGAATTACCTGCTCAATAAAGAGGTTAGGTTCAGGTCTAGAGTTTTTACCTGTCTAATAAACATGTCGGTTTTGGGTTGACAGTTTTTTGACCTGCATCCAAGTCATCCCGTGTCTGATCCAACCTGACCTGTTTACCACCTATAGATATGGTAACATATCACAAACATGCATATAGACAAGGTTTAGATCATTATTCACACAGCATGCAGGAATCAGGCCTTTCATGCAGATGATGAACAAATATTCATGAGGCATGTGATAGCATTCTCATTATGATATTTCTACCTGCAAATTAAGATAACACCCTTTAAAATTGACCTTTGTCTTGTGAAGTTATTGCTTTCTGCAATTCTTTGCTAATAATCATTATACTCCTATATCTTTTTAATTATATTTTGCATATGATTTTGGTAGTATTTTACAACTGCTAGCTATTTAACTATAGCTGCATATGACATCTTGGTTCAATAATTTCGGTTCAGGGACATTCTTCGTTGGGGAAAAAATGTTGTTACCAGCAAATCACGAACTACAAAACGAGCTGGTGTAGCTGTCTACAATAGAGCATCTTCACTTGAAACACTGGTAAGAAGCATCGTATATGAACTCAAGGGGATAAGAAATTTTTTCATCATTTAGTCCGTCATGGCTGCAAGGCCATTTCTGCAAAGTACAAAGAACTCTGAATTAATTGTTTTAATGTCTGGTATGCTGATGGTGGAACCAGTGATCATAACTGTGTAAAATAGTTGGTTTACCCATGCAATGAGGGTTTTGAACTCATCTTGTGATAGGTTGGATATCTTTACCTAACTGATGTGAAACGCTTGGAAGAACTCATGTTTAGATTAGGATTCTCGACTGGTGCTTCTTCAGATACTATTGCAGAGGAACTTTGCATGAATTTCCGGTGAGAATTTTCTTTTCTTTTTTTTTTTGTGTGTGTGTAATTGTGCCTTTTTTTTTCATATTGCTCAGTTGGCTTGCTTATCTCTATGCATCATTGCTTATGACTGAGAGCGTACTATGATCCTTGGCAGAAAAACAAGTAAATCCTCAAGCTCTCAGAAACCTACCATGCAGTAAGCGAACGATCTGCAAATTTGGAAATGAGAAGCATGGTGACTTGCTGGTGGTCGCCCATCTACTGGAATCAACAATTCCCTCACATTTTTGACATTATTATTGGCTCAACAGCATTGACATGATATATTCATGATCCTTGAGAGGCAACCAAGCCGGAAGATTATCAGTATCGTGCAGAGGGATACGCTGCTCTGGAACTGAAGCTATGTATCTATTGCCGAGTCCCGTTTATCAAAAGAGGGAATGCAAACTCGGAAGCTGTGGTTATTTGGATCAGCCGGTCCCCCCCTCTGAGTGAGTTTTCTATTGTAGCAGTAGCCATCATTTGCTAAAGCGATGCAATGCAAGCATTTTCGGGATAAAGTGACCATTTTGAAATTTTATGATGACCACTCAACTTGAGCTTTATCCTCATGTAGACGGTAATTTCTGTCATCCATGTTTTTCCAAGACAGGTTCCAATCATTTTATCAACTTGCGATGCATGACAAAATGCACACGTACATCTCAGAGCATTACATGACAAAAGGCTGTTATTATGGTCTTTTATCATAAGAATATGCTTCTCACATTCTTAGCATCATGAGCACGACGTTTGTCGCTGTTTCTATGTGACCGAAAGCTTCCTACTCCCCTGGAATGACTCTTTCACGGTGTTCTGAAGGAGCTTTTGGTTTGTAAAGAGTCTTTCGGGAGCACCACCACGCCAAGAATGAAAGAGCAACGACTAAAAGGGTTCACGGTCTCACCAAGCGTGTGGACTGGAGTCGTCGGTCTAAGCGCGTTGTTTTGGAAATCATAAATATCAACTTACAAGGAATTATAAAATTTTAAGTAAACTATGTTTCTGATTTCAGACTAAATCAGATTTTTTTAAAAGGTCTTTAAACTATAAAAAATTAATTTTTGAATTATCTAAATTATTTTAATGTTGTTTTTAGATATGATTTTGATAGTTTTTTTCACTGAAAGTTTGATCTGATAATTTATTCGGCATTTATGTGGCATTAAAATTAAAAATAATATTAATGTGACAAAAATAATGATCTATCTTTCGATCTCTTTTCTTTCTTATTTTTTGCTTAGAGAAATCATTATTTGAGGATATAAGGGTTGGAATGAGAGGAGAAGACAGTAAAATTGGATGTTGGAAGAAGGCAGCAGGAGATGCGTGGAAGAGATAAATTGAATAAAGGAGGAGGATGGGGTGCTGAAGGGAAGGGGAGCTTTTTTTTTTTTAATTTTTTTTTTTGTATTAAGATTTTTTGGATGAGAAAAAGAGAAATGGAAGATAAGAAATTTGAGGTGGATGGTAGGTGGAGAGAGTTTAGATAGATGGAATGGTGAGAAATAAAGAAGAAAGGGTTGGAAGGGAGGAGGATGGGGTCAGGTTTTTCTTCTTTCTTTTCTTTTTTCGTTGGAATTTTGGAGATGAGAAGAAAGAGACGGGAGATGAGAGATCTGGGGAGGGGATGGGTAGAGAGTTCAGTAAGATGGAGTGGTGAGAGATAAAGAAGAAAAGGCTGAGGGAAGAGGGCTTTCTTTTCTTTATTTTTTTTATTTTTTTCATTGGGATTTTGGAGGATGAGAAGGAAATAGATGGAAGATGAAAAAAAATGAAATTTGGGATTTTGGCCACGTGAGTAGTTTTTTTAAAATACTTTAAGCCATGTTAGTACTAATTTAAGCCATCTGAGCAAAGATTACTTCACGTAAGCATCAGTGGTTGCCATATCAGATTTATAATAAGAGAAAGCTATTGAAATCACATTTGAGGGCAATATTAAAATAGTTTAAGATAGTTTAGAAATTAAATTTTAGCTTTTTTTAGTTTAAATTTTTTTAAAAAAATTTGACTTAATTCAGGAATCAAAAACATAATTTATCCTAAAATCTTTAGTGTTTGGTTGCATACCCGCATGATCCTTGCATCATTCTAAAAATAATGAAGTCAAAACCTGTTATTAGAAAGAAGAGAGGGGTCTTGCTTTAAATGTTTGCTTATACGTGTATCTATTTTTATATATCAGGCAAAAAATAGTGTTGAAAGAATATAGCAATGTAACTTCCTTTTCCTCTTTGATTGACCTCTTTTATATATAGATGATATTGGGTCAGTTTGCTATGTATTTCAACCCGAGGATGCTAGCTCAACTGCAACACATGATCGAGAGCAAGTTGGGAATTATGGAATACAGTGAGATTTTATAATACCTGAGAGTCCCTATATCTGGCCGCAGGCTGAGAAGAGCCAAGTATATGGTAGGTAATCTAAGAGTGACTAGAGGGCTGGCAAGCCCATGCCCTTTTTATGATGAGCAGAATCATCTTTGGTGAGGTTTGTTCTCAACTCCATACCTATCTATTTTCTCTCAAACTCGATTTTGCCCAAGACTCTGGTAGCAAAGTTTGCTCAATAGTTTTGGAGTTTTTTGTGGGGGTCGTGCTCTTAACATAATGGTGGTGTGCCCTTTTTGGCATGGAATGTTGTCTGCTAGCCGCTGAGGGATAGTAGCCTTGGTGTTATTAATCTTTGGGCTCAAGATGGAAGGCTTTGATTGCTTGGCATGTGGCTAGCTTTTTGTTTGGCCTTGAGACCTTATGGAGCACAATGATGATGACGAGATATGGATCATGGCTTATGGACGGCGAGATTCAAGTTAGCTGGAGCACCTCATTCTTACAAAGGAAGATTTATGCATGAGCCTTTGATGTGATTTCTCAGATAAGATGGATTATGGGGGATGGTCGATCTATGGGCTTTCTGCTAGATCCATAGGTTGATGACCTATCTTTGAGCAGCTTTGAGGTGATAGATTCCATGAGAATTTGTAAGATCCTCCATACGGATGGCAGAGGTTGGGACCTAGTGGTAGTGACTCATTAATTTGGAGAGCAGATGGGGGAGCAAGTATTGTCCCTAGCAATTCCTCTCCAGAATAGTCGGGACATTAGGGTTTGGAGACATTTTTGCACTCCAAGTGTAACAACGGCTGATCTATACAACTATACCAGAGCTAGCTTACTAAGCATTTGGATATCGAGTGGATATGGAGGATTGGGGTTTATCCGAGGGTGAGCCTTTTCCTGTGAAAAGTGGCCTAGGGCCAACTCTCGACTAAATCTAATTTGAAGGATAAAAGCAAGGATCTTTAGTCAGCTTGCCCATAATATGGCTTGGAGAATGAGATGGTAAAGCATATTCCTTTTCTTTGCTCGAGGGCCATACATATCTGGTACCTAGCAGTCTAGACCAGCAAATAGTCCTAGCTAAGGCTCCAACTCAGGCATTCTTGGAGTTTTTAAGGCAGAGTGTGGGGGGCGATGCATCTGAGGTAGCAGGTATCCAAGCAGCCTATACTATCCATCATATCTAGCTGATAAGGAATAGCTCAATGTTCTAGTCTAGGAGGTGCGCAATGAGACTCATTCTGAAGAGAGCCCTAATTCTAGCTGTGAATTGACTGATGTGACCTCTAGATCTTTGAAGATCTGGAACTTTTATCTTGCTCTTGTAACGATCCAATGGATGTTTATTGTTTGGGAGCTCACTCCTATCGCGTACCTGAAAGTTAATTTCAATGGTAATGTCAAGGACAGTCACGGTGGTGCTAGCTTTGTGATCTATGGGCATGACTCCAGATTGACGATGGCCAGGGGGAGCCATTTGCTCGAGCCTATGATTCTTGGAGCGAAGCTTTGCACTACCTGGATAGGGATCATGTATGCCAAGCAGATCTTGAGAGATAACCACCTAGTCATCGAGGGCAGCTCCACCATGATGGTGACCTGGATATAAGGTTGCATGCGAGGAGGTGTCACTCACCCTCTTTTACAAGATATCTCGATTTTGTTGTCTGGGTGCCCTACCTTTGCCATTAGATATATCTTTTGGAAGGTGAACACTACAGTCAATTGGATGACAGCCTATGTTGTGGAGCATACATGAGATTTCTTATGGATGGTTGTGGGGGTGGTAATAGGAGAGCCATTCAAGGATATTTTATTTTCTGACTCTCTTAGATGTATTTACACCAGAATTGTATGAATGCTCCATTTTTATTTTTTTAAAAAAGAATCATACTAGAATGTCTCCTCTATTATCCAATCATTATTCATCCTTATTATATGAATCTTTATTTTGTGGTATATTTTACATCCAAAGCATGGATTATTTAGTGAATCTAACATGTGATATCCATTGGATTGATATACTATAACATCATTAGAGACTAATGTTACAACAATAAATATGAAAGACTTGAAGATCACTAAACTTGAAACACACGTATTGCTATTCTGACTTGACACATTAGGTTATGATGTGGCTCGGATTAGCCATCCCCAAAATCTCGCTTGATAGCTCGATCTGCCAATTAGATGATGACATGTAGCCAGCAGAATTAACGGCCTATCAAATCTCCAAATAATCAGGATGATTGATTACAGCTTAGTGTGATCTTAACATGCTCGAAAAGTAATATTCTTGTTGGGGATAAACCTCGCTCCTGCCGAAGTCAAGTTCGGTGCCTAGCCTGATGCGGCCAGTAGCCACGAAAGAACTTCAGCGGATGGATCTTGGTCGAACTATTACAACCGACCGAACTACTAAGCGACCGAGCTCCTTCAAACTTTCAGTGGCCGAACTTCTATGGAAGTCGAACTTCTTACAGACTGTTGATAAATTCCTGCAGGCGATCCCACTACTAAACGGTTATACGATAATAACGATCGACATTTATCAAGTCAATAACGATCGGTATTTAAAATCAATAACGATCGGCATTGATCAGGATAATTATAATAATCATTAATCAAGGCAGTTACAACAAGCTCCCTCTATAAAAAGGACCCTCCAGATACGCTTATGCTAGGTTCTGAAAAATCCTCCTCTCCTCCTCTAAACTCTACCAAACTTCACACTGAGCACTCCATTCCTGTTGACTAGAGCTGACTTGATCGTCGGAGGGTCCTACCGGAGCTACCCCCCATCGACTTTGGATGGAACTTTATTTTGCAGGTCTCCGACGGCGACCTCATCGGCCTCCACTCCAATGGATTTCGGCGATGATTAGATTCTGCATCAATAGATTGGCACTAGAGGAAGGGCCTCGAACCTCCGAGGTTTTCTTGTTCTTAAAGGTGTGCTCGACGATGATTTCTCTCTCTCCGAAGATCCCTCTTCTTCCTCACTGGAGTTTTCTCCCGAAGAGAAAATGCCTCGAGAGCTTCGACTTGGTGATCGACAGCCTGCGCGCCAGATTCGTCTGTTCCTGTCTCAGCCTGGTAGTCCAGTTTTCACACGAAGCCATCGCAGACGTGGAGTAGTTCAACCTGCTGGTCGGGTCCGAGGCCCCGTCGAGATGATGTTGGCCGTGCGACAACCTCCGATGGAGATTTTGCCAGCAAATCCGCCATGAAGATGCGAGAAATCGGCCTTAAGAAAAAGCATTTGGGCATACCAATCGCCCTTAGGAAGGAGAAATGGAGAGCAGAAGTTCTTCCGCAGAAGGTTTCACAAGAAGGTCGAAACGAAGTTTGGTGGAAGCGAAGCCGAACTCCCCCTCGAAGCTCATCATCGGAATGAAGTTCGGTGGAAGCGAAGCCGAACTCCCCCTCGAAGCTTATCGCTCAAGTCAGGCCGAACTCCCCCCATCTCGAGTATGTCATCAACGAATCCCTTTACAAAGAATTCAGAGGAGGCGGAGTGAAGTTCGATAGCTAAAGCAAAGCCGAGCTCCACCTCGAGCTCGTCGTAAAGAAAGTCCAGGCAAAGAAGGAAGAAGTTCCTCCATAGAAGATTTTGCAAGGAGGCAGAATGAAGTTCGGTTGCGTCCAAAGAGGTGGAATGAAGTTCGGCCACGTCCATGACCTCGAAGTTCATCATTGAGGAAGCCCCGACAAAGGAGCATGAAGTCCTCCCGTGGAAGCTTTCGCGGAAAAACGGAATGAAGTTCGGCAGCTAAAGTAAAGCCGAGCCCCACCTCGAGCTCGTTGTCAAGGAAGTCCGGACAAAAGAAGCAGGAAGTTCGGTGCAAGCGAGGGCGGAACGAAGTTTTTTCGCCGAATGAAGTTCGGCGCAAGTGAGGCCGAACTCCCCCTCAAACCTCATCGTCGGAATGAAGTTTGGTGCAAGCAACTCCCGCTCGAGTATGTCACCAAGGAAGACCCCTACAAAGATTTTACAGAAGGTGAGATGAAGTTCGACCGTGCTCACGACCGTCCTAGGACAAGCGAGGACTCCCTGACTCCAAGGAAGCTCCGATAAAGGGCATGAAGTTCTTCCTCAGGTTTCACAAAGGGACAGAATGAAGTTCGGCCGCGCTTACGACCTCCACAGCACAAGGCCCAAACTTTTTGAGCTCGCCATCAAGAAATTTTCGCAGAGGATTTCGCAAGTTCGACCGCATCCACGACCTCCCCAGCGCAAGTGAGGCCGAACTTCACCTCGAGCTCGCCACCAAGGAAGCTCCGACAGAGGGGCGCAAAGAAGCCCTCCTTTCGAAAGGTTCTGCGACCATGCCCCCCTCAACGCTCCTCGAATTCAGATTCTCACCGAAGTGAAGAACCAGCTGCCAAGATCAGAAGGGTTACAGTCTCCCCCAAACAAGCGCGATCGAAATAAGTACTGCCTCTACCATCGTAATCACGATCTCGACACCGAGGAATGCATCCAGCTCCAAGACGAAATTGAGGAGCTCGCCAGAAAGGGGCGGCTGAGTAAATTCCTCCGGCACCAGCCTGAAGCAGAAAAAGATCGGCCAAGGACGCTGCCATAGCCAGAGACGACAAGGAGCTCGGCACTGCCATAGCTAAAGACCGTAAGGAGGTCGGCCACCTTACGGCCTCATCCACATCGCCCTTGGGAGGAGCTTGGTGCATCAGCGATTCGTCGTCTCCCAGCGACAAGAGCTTGCACTAAATTGAGAAGGCCAGTATGAGGAGGTCGTCCATCCCAAAACTTATTACCGAAGAAATGCGGAGGAACAATGCTACCAAGACCTTGAAATAGAGAATTTGGGGATGCGCTGTTAGTAACTTTCTTTCAATAAAATTCTTTCCTTTCGATAATCTTATTTCTGGATGCGAAAACTATGCGATGACAGGGAAGAAGCAGACTGCCGCATTAGGAACAGGAGGAGAGCCTCGTCCTAACGCTAGCAATAATCTCGACTAGAGATAAGATCTCTCTCGAGCGAAGGCCTCGTTCACAAAGAATGAGATGGGAGGAGAGGCCCTGATAGCGGCCCTTATGTGTCCCCATAGCCCGTTAGGAACAGGAGGAGAACCTCGTCCTAACGCGAGCAACAATCTCAGCTAGAGATAAGATCTCTTTCGAGAATCAACCTTGGCCGGAGATAAGATCTCTCCCGAGCGACCACCTCGGTTAGAGATAAGATCTCTTCCGAGAAGTTCGGTCAGAGATAAGATCTCTCCCAAGGAGCGACATCGGCCAAAGAGAAGATCTCTCCCGAGCGACTGCTGATAACCTCGGCCAGAGATAAGATTTCTCTCGAGAAGCGATTTCGGCCAGAGATAAGATCTCTTTCAAGCGACCGAGTCAACCTCGGCTAGAGATAAGATCTCTTCCGAGCGACCCTGTCAACCTCGGTCAAATAAGGTCTCCCCCGAGCGACTGGGCCAACCTCGACTAGAGAGCGTCAACAGCTTCAACTTCAACCTGGATCAGAGAAGATCTCTCCCGAGCGGTCAAGACAACCTCGGTCAGAGATAAAATCGTAGCGTCAACCTCGTCCTGAAATCATATCTCTTTCGAGCGCTCGTATCAACCTCGGCTGTAGGAGACAATATCGCCTCCGATGAGCTCAACCTTTGACCTCGATCGCAGGAGACGAGGCCTACCTCAACCTCAGTTGGAGATGGGATCTCCCCCGGGCTTCAACTTTAAATCAACTTTAGTCAGAGATGAGATCTCCTCCGAGCTTCGATCTGAACCAGCACGGAGCCCGAAAGAAGACTTCGGTAGTCGCATTTTCTACACTCCCTTCCTTCGAGTTTCGAACTCGGGAGTGGAGGGGCTAGTGTTGGGGATAAACTCCGCTCCTGCTGAAGTCAAGTTCGGTGTCCAGTCTGATGCGGCCAGTAGCCATGGAAGAATTTCAGTGGATGGATCTTGGCCGAACTATTATAACCGACCGAACTACTAAGCGGTCGAGCTCCTTTGAACTTTCAGTGGCCGAACTTCTATGGAAGCCGAACTTCTTACAGACTATTGACGGATTCCTGCAGGCGATCCCACTACTAAACGGTTACACGACAATAACGATCGGCATTTATCAAGTCAATAACGATCGACATTTAAAGTCAATAACGATCGGCATTGATTAGGACAGTTATGACAATCATTAATCAAGGCAGTTACAACAAGTTTTCTCTATAAAAAGGATCCTCCAGATACGCTTACGCCAGGTTCTAAAAATCCTTCTCTTCTTCTAAAAACTCTATTGAACTCCACACTGAGCACTCCATTCCTGTTGGCATTGACTTGATTGTTGGAGGATCCTACCGAAGCCACCCCCTACCGACTCCGGATGGGATTTCATTTTGTAGGTCCTCGATGGCGACCTCATCGGCCTTCACTCCAATGGATTCCGACGATGATCAGATTCTGCGTCAACAATCCTAGTTGACCAAATCAATAAATAAGAGAAGCTCTCAATCATGGTGCATTGAAAAAGGAATATCTTAACCATCACAATCAATGAATAAGAAAAAAGCTTAATTGCTCGTCCATAAATCACGCGATTCTAATTGTGTAGATCCGTGCCCTCTATAAATACCAAGCACGAAAATCCTTAGAAATGATGAGAAACCCGAATACCACACTCTCGATCTCTCTTTCAACTCTTTTATTTTCTATTGAAACTCTGCGTGGCTTAAATATCAGAAGGTCTCCAGCTAGACATGTTCTAGCAACCCCTGATCATGTTTTTTTTATCATACATCTGCTCTTGCACTATACAATGCTCCTCCAGTCCAATCAAGCAAAACAATTTTTTTTTTTTTTTTTTTGATAAGATGGTATATTCATACTAATCTAGTATGAACACAATCAAAAGCATCATAAAGTAAAATATCATGAAAACCATGAGGCATTGTAGACATCTCCCGAGTACTTTGCTATGAAGAAGGTTATCCAGTCAGCTATAATGTCAGCCTCCTTGTAAATATGCCTAATAGGAATGATAGCAGCAAGCAGCATCCTCCATATCCCGCGTCTGAATCCATTGGACCACCGTGGCAGAATAAAAAAGGCTCGTTCATTAGCTCGTCCATCCATCCATCCAATCAGATTTTGGGTGGTCATATATTTAATAGCTATTCTTTTCATATCTTGTTTACTCTAGAAAAATGTCATGTTTCAAGCCGGTAGGGGTGTTGCATATGTTCTCTTCAAGGTCGTGTTTAGCTTTAAAGCAATCTCCTCAAAGCACATAGATCAACTTAATCCCAACCTATTAATTACTTCAGGGAAACTACTTTATGTTGTATGATGCAATTGTTCGTGCAGATGGAGCAAATTTCACTTCAGGTTAAACGAAGAGAAGCTATATCGACATTTAATTTGTCCTCAAAACAAAATAACTATTTTTCTAGTATTTAATGGATAGAGGTGGAGTAAACCCCCCGTAAGCCGGAACTAAATATAATGTTCAGTCCAGATGAGTTTATTTGAATACCATTACGTGCCTAAACAATCCTAATGGGAGTGGGCTTAAGAATTCCAGGTCTTCCCGAGGTCCATTATTTACATTGGAGAAGAAAAGCCGAGCCACAGAAGACGGTATCCTTCTGGCGGTGGTTGGACTCGTATATGCAGCCAACTTGTTTGATGTCGGTCCCCACAACTCCCTTTCCTCACACGTATTCTTCCGTGGCCCGGACAAAAGAAAAGCGAGTCGCGGATCAGCGACCTCAGCCTTGTGTCACTCCACCTCCGCCTCCTCTCAAATCCTCGAAAACCTTGAAACAAACACGCACACACATACGCTCTCTCCGTGGTATGACGAGCTTCCATCCATGGCGTCCCACCAGCAGTTGCTAGCCTTCGCCAATTACTTCGTCATCTTCGTGTCCTTCGCCCTGATCCTCTCCTCTCTCTACTTCGTCAAGAAGAAGAGCGCCGCGCGGAAACGAGCCCAAGAACGCGAACGCGCCCGCCGCGCCATCGCTCTCTCTGGAGCACAAGACCTCCCCGACTGGCTCCCCCCGCCTAACCCGCCGCTCCCAGGCGGAGACCAGAAGGAGGCGGCGGCGGCGACGATGGCAGGGGGCGGTGGGCAAGGGGAGCGGCAGAAGGGGGAGGAGAAGCGGAAGAAGAAGAGGGGGAAGAAGAAGAGGCAGGAGTCCGGTGGGGGATTGGAGGGTGGAGAGGAAGCGAAGGTTGCGGCTGGGGCGGAGGAGATGGGTAAGGCAGGAGCGGGTAAAGCGGGTTCTATCTACCCGTTCTCTTCGTTTGCCAGTGCAACTCAGAGGAAGATCAAAGTGCAATACGATCAGCTCGTGAAATCCAACCAAGCCAAGGCCTTGACGGTGGCGCAGGTGGTCATGCTTTCTTCCCCCTCTTTTCTTGATATGCTTATCCTTTCTTTTCTTTTCTAAAGAGATGATTAGGTTTCGGGGTTTCTTCATGGCCTAATTTCATATAATAAATTTCACTGTTCGATCAACTTCTATAGGATCTCGGCAGTTGATATTTTGATGTGAATTTGTATCCTAAACATTGATATTTGCGTCGGGGGAAGGAA
This sequence comes from Cocos nucifera, assembly GCA_006176705.1. NCBI lineage: Eukaryota > Viridiplantae > Streptophyta > Magnoliopsida > Arecales > Arecaceae > Cocos > Cocos nucifera. The sequence continues at coordinate 1,847,771 of QRFJ01000034.1, read as the reverse complement.
TGGTTGAGATGAGAAATTAGTGCTCGAGGCTTGTGTTCTAGAAAAAGCTTTGAATTTTATTTTACTGTGTTGTTTCAATGGCACCTGGGAACTCTTGTTTTTTCCTTCCTTTTCTTTTATGGACATTCTGTGGGCATTCAAAGGTCTGGTTCACCTTTTTTTTTCTTTTGGAAGCTTCGCATTAATCCTAATCGTTTTTTCTAGCATGAAGCCAGTCACACTTGTAATAGATTTGGAGTTTTTCATGGTCTAGAACTTTATGTATATGCTTTTTCTTTGAGTGCTGTGTTGTCTCTTATTGGATACTTGTCTTAGCCTGAACTGAAAAGTTGAATTCTTTGTTTGTTTGTCCCTTTTCTTTTTGAAAAAAAAAAGGCCCCTCCTTTTTAGGAGTTGAACTGAATTTAAAGGTTTAATGCCCTAATCATAGGAATATGCAATTAGTATTCCACAGAATAAAAGCAAGTGCAAACAACAATTACTGGTTGACATCTTCCACCATGTTGATGTTTCTAACAACTCCAATTCCTGCATCTCTTGTTTTGTGCTTCTCGTTTCAGATTCTTCAATAGTTTCTGAAAGATGGTCCTTGATGGTGCAGTCTCCATCCATTACAAAAAACCAAATCCAGTTAACTTTCCATTACTACACGCTTTATAGTTTTGACTAATCCAGCTCCTGCTTCTGATTGGACTTTTCATCATGCCAATTTGTATTGTTTTGCTTCAATATATTTGATTCTTTCCCAGCTTTCCTTTTTTAAGCAATATATCCAATTGAGAATTCTGATCTAAGATATCATCATTTTATTTATAAGTGGCTGATTATTCATCCATGCACATGACCTCCAATTTTTAATGGGCAAGGGTTGAATTCCACAAGCTTGAAGTTGCATTTATTCTTGCCAGCATGGTTTTATCACTTTTTATGAAAAATATTGTTCCTTAAAACCCAAAAGCATGAGACAAATGCACAACACTATTTGTGCACCTTCTTTGATTTGCCACATTGTAATTCTACTCTATGCACCTCTTTCCTTATCCTTCAATGTAAAATAACATAGTGAAGAAAGGAGGTTTTCTCTTTCTTCTCAATTGATATGCTTTCATTTGGTTTTATTGGCTGATGGTCAAAACCTCATCTTTCCATTGTCTTCCTTCACTATGTAATCGGTGTTCATTGTTTTTGCAACGTATTCATTTGATGGTCTTGCTCTTTAATATAGTTCTTACTTTACTTCTCAACACAGAAAAAGTGGGTTAAATCTTATTTGGTATAGGCTACTGATAAGTACAATAAATTCACTAATAAAAATATTAATTTATTAATTAATTTATATTAATTTTTAAAAATTATTAATCAATTTATATATAATTTTTAAAAAATTCATATTTTCATTAATTAAAAAATTAATTAAAAAATAATAAAAATTAAAAAATAAAATTTTATTATCAGTGGAAAGAGCTCATTTTTCTGATCACAACGAAATAAATTTCGAGTAAAACGGAGCTAAAACGAAAAAGATATGAATTTCTAAAAAAATAAAATAAAATAAAATAAAAATAATAAAAAAATAAAAAATAAAAATACGGCTCAAACGGCTCAAGCCGCCATGCCGCAGCAGCCGGCGCGTCCAGACGCGCCAAGCCAAGCCGACCAAGCCGGCACGCTAAGCCATCCAAGCTAGCCGACTCAAGCCCAGAAGTCGTCAGCCGGTCTACAGCACAGTTTAGACCGCCAGCTCAGTAGACACTAGCGAATTAGAGCCTGCCACGTGGTAGACCTAGACCCCTAAAGGGTTTACAGGAAATTCATCGCGGCTCACAGGGCATTTTGGTCTTTTCATCTGTCAATAAAAGGCGCTGATTGGTTGCGGTGCACGATATGGCCGGTCCACGTGGTCCATGGGAACAGTAAAAGCGCGATCGTGCGGTGGTGGTTGTTTGTGGTCAAGATCGGACGGTCAGCATTTTTTCTGGTTGCCGATTTCACTCGGATCGCCATCGGACGGCAGCGCTTGATTGCAGCCTCGATCCAACAGTCCAGAAGGCTCCCGACGGCGATCAAACTCTCAGGCGCGCGATCAATGGCGTGAATTCCTCCATCAAGCGCGATCCAACGGTCAGAAATTGATCCGACCTGATCTGGGCTGATACGCATCCGTTTTTGATGATTTTTGGACCGTTGGATTTCTATTGAATGGCCAGATTTCACTAGACTTACCAGAGTCGTATCAGAGTTATTTTTATTCAGATTTTATTCAGATTTTGACGATTACAAAGGCTATTAGTCCCATATTATCTTTAGAAAAAAATATCCAGCCCTCCTAGCTCTATAAAAGGGATCTTAGGCCTCCAGAAATGAACATCTCCGATCAAGATGAAGCTTTGGTACAGGGCGAAGCTAGGCTATAGGTTAAAGGCTGCTTCGAAGCAACGGGTGCCGAGAAGAAGAGCCGGGCTTCTACACCATCTTTCTGCCAATGTCGATCCAAAATCAGAGATCAGGCTATTTTATTTTTTTTTCTTTTTTTGTTAAATTTTATGTATTTAAATTCTGAAATTTTAATTAATAAAAATTTTATTTTTGCACTTTAATTTTTACTTTTTATTTTTATTGCAATTTAATTTCTGCACTTTAATTATTATTTTTTATTTTATTGCAAGTAGATGCTAAGATCTAATTAGTAGATCTTAGTACCAAGTTTAAATTTTTGCATCTTTTAATTTTTATTTTTAATCTTCCGACTTCAATCCTAATTCCAAAACTCAAATCATTTTCTTTTTCTTTTTTTAAAAATCAAAGATTTCAAATCTAAAATACTACCTTCCCTGTGGATTCGACCCGACTCACTGCTATCTATGCATTTTTAATGATTTTAAGAAGTCGGATTAAACTGATAAACACAGTGTCTTAACGACAACATCGTGTTCCTATCAGCTACTGCAACTCGATGCTCATGGTTCTCATTCTGTTATCACAGCTTGTTCTTATGCTTGTCACTTTGGCCTGCCAAGTTATCACAACTTGTTCTTAAACATGTCAATTATTATAGTATGCCATTGTAGGATACATCATGCATTGGGCGCATCAAGTCCTTATGTGAAGTATCTTTTAATGTGATCATGCTGTTTAGGGGTTGGCAAAGTAAGCATATTGTGCCATGTCATACTAACTATGGCACAACCGAGAATTGCCCAGCTAGTGAGGTACCTCGATTCAATAATCTTAAAACAAGCACATGGAAATTAAAGGTCAAGGAACATACATATTCTACGACAAATATTCGTGTTCACATGCATGACTTACCTAGAGTGTACTCCCATCTTGTGGTTTATCCATAAAGATGGTAAATAGATAGGTCCATTCTAAGGACATGGAGGATCTATTTGGTTTCAGAACATGGATGGTAAGCATAATTCCTTGACAAGAAGGTGACAAGCAAATGAAGTCTCGAATTTTGAATATACGTGAAGAAGGTCATTTCCATTTGTCTTTTAATTTGATAAATGGGCCAATAACATCTAAGAGAAAACTAATTATAGAATGGGGATTCAGTGTCTTGTATGTGAGATAGCCTTACATTTTTATCTATCTTTTAGAGCAATACATTGTATCTGATAAAGGACCGGTCAGCAGGTGGGGGATTAGATAAACAAGGCGGCATTTGTAATGGGAACTCAAGAATGGAAAAGGCAAAACTTGGAAAGAGGTCTCAAAACCTAGGCATGTCCCTTGTCTTTCAGTTATCAAAAGGGTTGCCATATATAGAAAAGAATCTTTATGGCTCGTCTGGATGCTGAAAAGTACTATTTGAATAATTAGGGTTGATCACAAAGAGTTCCGTTCAAAGAGGTGAAGAGGAGTTAAAGAGAATCGGTTGACTAGTTTGTTCTCATCTAACCCAATTTTCAGGGATGATCAAACCCTTGCTTAAGGTATTTGCCTATTCTAGGAAATCAGGAGTTAGCTAGAGTTGTGCTGCCCTGATCTCTTTGGAGCACATGCCGTTTGACATTTCTATGAAATAGAAATGCTATCCAGGTGATCCTATCTGCTAATAAGGTCTTTTAACATCTAACGAGCCCTTATGCCCTGTTTGGATACATAGGGGAGAGAAAAGAAAAGAAGGTGACATGAGAGAAGAGAAGAGAATTCTGGACCCAAGAGGAAAGAAAAGAAAAGGAGAATAGAAAACTTTAGATGGAAGAGAAAGGAAGAGGAGATTTTCTTTCCTCTCCAAATCTCACCTATTTTAGAGCGATTGAAAAAGGGTAAGGAGAGAATTCTGGACCCAAGGGGAAAGAAAAGAAAAGGAGAATAAAAAGCTTTAGATGGAGGACAAAAGAAGAGGAGATTTTCTTTCCTCTCCAAATCTCTTCTCTTTTAGAGAGATTAAAAAAGGGTTTGGAGATAATCACTTCTCTTTGATTCTTATCTCTTCCCTGACTTTCCAAATGGGGGATTTTACTCCTCTTTTCTCTCCTTAAATTTCTAACCAAACAAGAGAAAATATATTCCTCTTTTCTTTGTCTGAACAAAACAGTGGATTTTTTTTTCTCTTCTTTCCAGTTATCTCAATCCAAACAGGGTGTTAATGTGTTATGGCTCAAATTACATAATCTTGTAGCATGACAGTTGCAAATTGGAATTGGGGTTCCAAGTCCCAATTTTTGAGTCAAGTCCTTTGCTTTTGTTTCTTTTATCTTTCAAAAGAGTACTTATGTCAAAGAAAAAGACCAATTAGGGAGCTAGGAATTAAATTGATGATTCATGAGAGATGACAAATTTATTGTGAATAAAGAGATAATCTTTTTACACCAAAGTATGAATGGTGTTAATTTTGATGCATGGATTCCCATTCTTTAACTAAAGGGATATGGATTGGACTTATTTACTATGCGATAAAAGAAAATTCATGCCCTTTATTGTTAAGCCCAATATTGCAGGACGTCAGACCACATGAAACAGTCTCCATTACCAAATTAAACTTGTCTGTGGGGTGGGGAACATATAAGGCTATTTATTGGTGTCATTCTTGGGGCTACAAGTTTGTCGGACTCGAGTTAGATCCATGCTATATCCACATCCAAACCCAAGAAAAAATTGAGTCCAAATCCATCAAAGTAAGCTCTGAACTCACATTCAAACTCGTTTACAATAATTGATTTTGAGCTTTTTGAGATTCGATTTAGCACATGGTTTTAGAGGGCCAACTATACAAGGGTTAACAATTTTCAAAATTGAAAGAATGTTTATAATAGTCCTTCATAAAAGGTCTGCCATGCCATACCAAACCAAATGGTATGAGGCATATCTTACCATACCCATTTGGTACTGGTACACATTATGGAGGGTATATGGATACTCGGTACGTTGAACCCAATAATAGGATGGCACCGGTAAGGGGTTTGATACTGAGATGGTGTACCTTGCCTTCATATGTAGTGAATTAGTGGCATAGAGGAAAAGGAGCATGATATAGGAAGTGAATGACTGATTTCAGAAAAATCCGATCACTTTTGAATTAGATTTAAATATCTATTTATATTTAGTTGATTGAAACAATAATCAAAATCTCAATGGTGATAAGATTTTGGAACTAAAATAGCAATGGGTGAGATATAAAGAGAGCATGTGTGAGAAAAAGGCACAAACATGGACATAGAGAATGAATTCATACATGTAGCTAATTTTCTTTATATTCCTATATTTATATATGCTACATGTATATAGTTTTTGTATAGGTATTCAGGTTATTGGGTTTTGGGATTTGAACATTGCTGCATCCAAGTTCAGCTGACAAGAAATTGGATCTTATACATAGAATTGGACTTCAATCAAATAAGGCTATCAAAACTTAATTTAATCCATATATGATTAAACAAATCAAGGCAAGCACTTCACTTCATTTTAATGTATCTTGAATAATGTAGGATCATAAGTTGTGTAGTTTGGGTACTTTTAGGTTGAAGGTAAATTTTATTGATTATTGAAGCTAAATATGATAAATATATTGTACAGATGTATCAATTGTAGAGGATCGGTACCAAATATCACTAAATTAAGCATAAAATAATAGGACAAGCATAGAAGAGTGTAAATTAGCTAAACATTCCTATTCAATATCACATATTTTTGTGAGGTGGGTCACACAAATAATAATGGTCATCATCATCCTCGTTTTTTTTATTTTTTCTGAAATCATCATCATCATAATTATCAATTCCGTTGAGTTTCGACAAATTACTCCTTTGGATCACCAATGAGGAAAGGAATTGCAAGGAAAGGATATTGAGCAACGTGCACTTATTGGGAGAGGGATGAACAATGTCTATTCCATCTCCTACCATTTGACTCTCAAAAGGATGCAAGGAGGGGGGGGGGGGGATAAGGTGACATTAATGGTCTCTCTCTTCTTCCATCGAGAATGTATAAAACAAGAAAAAGTCACTTCACCTCCTAAATAATAATAGAATCCAATTTCGAGATAATTTTGACCATTTCATCTAATTTTGGTCTGCTAAATTGGCAAAACTGACTGAAACAAAAAACCTTGGATCAGTTTTAAATTGTTTCAGGTTGAACTCGATCTATTTTGGCCGAAACACATTGGTTTCAGAAAACTTCAATCTTGGTCCACACATATGGTTATAGTATTGGAAATTGTAAAGAAGAGAAAACTTCAGAGTGTATATTGTCCCATACTGCAGTATGTACCACACTGTATTTTGTGCCATATCAACTCATACAATGTGCTATATCGGCACATATCGATAAACATTGAATAGATACTGGGGAATACCATGGTGTAATTGTGTACACGTGATTGGTAAAACCCCATACAACAGTACTTCAAAGTTCAAATCATGTCTAAAATTAACTATAGATGTAAATTTAGGTTATGGAAGCATCAGGGTGAATCTGAAGTTAAACGGAATATTAAATTAGTCAACATTGTGATGTTGGTATCATTAAATTCTACTAGCTAACAAAAAGAGCAGTATAAAAGGAAGGAAGAAAAGAGGAAGGAAGGTGGAGTAAAGGCATGGCAGGGGGGTGGGTGGGGAGGTGGTGAAAGGGTTAGTAAGGTTAATGATAGTTGATAATGTTCAGAAAAGGAAAGCAAAGAATTGAATAGAGGAGATGGTAAGGGGAAAAAGACATGAGCCCTGCCATAAAAGGAACAAACTCTTTACTAAATTGTCTAGACCTTTAAATTACAAACTTGGGGTCAATCTCAATGTTCAAGAATGCTTAAGTTACTGTCTGGTGCAATCCTAATAACTTCAAGGTCTTGTTTGGTTGCGGAGTAAGCTAGCTTGTTATCAACTTATTCTTGGCCTACTTTAGGGTGGAATAATTGATGTTGTGTTGAATGAAAAAAAATAACTCTGCCTTCTTTGTAATTTGCACATTTCACCTTTATCATAAAATTGTTTGTTAAAGAGTATTTGGCAGATTCATGTGGAGTAAATGGGTTAAAAAAGTTTGTTCCACTTTAACCTTGAAGTGGATGCATTCAAGTCTCCATCATAACTAAAATATATTTTGCTTCTGAACACTAATATTGTCCAATGTAAGGCTTTGAAAGACTTCAAAGCTTGACTCTGTAAAACAAAATGTTAAAACAAACTGGGATTCTCTGACTGCATTTCTTCTTTTTTTGGCCTTTGTTAGATCTAAAATTAATCTAAGATAATATAAGCAAAATGTTGGAGCTATAGCTTGTTAAGTTCCTCAAACACCTGATGTCAGGAAGCTCAAATAGCTATAAGAAACAAGCATTTATTGGCCAACTAAGAAGAAAGTATAATGATTTTACCAAATAGGACAATGTATAATATTGTTTTAGCAGCAACCAAGGTTTGAAGAATAGACTGTACCACGGTAGTCTATGCCCCATACTAAAGTATACCCAGGTATGTATGGCTTGCCGTATGGACGTGTATCAATGAACCATGAGTTAGTAGAGGGATGTTCATAGTACATAAGGTGACAAGAATCAACCTGACCAGGAAACCCAATCCAACCTGATTTAAGGCTGGCCATAGGTCAAACATTTTTTAGGTAGGTTGGGCATGGGTCAAGTTTCTTCACCTGAAATTTAAACAGGTGAGGTATGGTTCAGAACTTTGAATGAGGAGGGCACAGTTCTGTCTGGGTTGAGATAACATGGATTCAGTTGAATCATGACCTTGGGTAAGGATCTTGTGAGTGATCATAAATTGATGCTAATTGTTTAATTCATCTCGTTATGTGTTTATTGACTTGTAAAGATTCAGTTAGACTGGTTAGGCTTGGTTAGTAGGTTGAAATAGGTCATGGTCTAGGGGCACCATAACAAATACATTCCAATGTGCATGCATGAAGATATTTGGTTTGCTTTTCATCTAGCAACATTTGCATAAGAAGAAGAGGAGAAAATATGCAGTCAAGCCGTTCTTGAGTCTGTATCCAATATGAGTATAATCCTTTTTCTTCTAATCATAAATCTCCAGGAATTAGGTGCCATAATGTTGTTGTGTATTTAGTAGATGCTCAATTCAATGAGAATCGGAATGTATGCACCATCATTACCTCTAGATGAGGAAATTTGCTTGTATCAGTTATTTTCCTGCTTAAATCTGTTATAAGAATGATCAAGAGAGCTTATGGCAGCAAAAGTGTAGCACACAATCAAGAATGTGGAGTTTAGGAGGTGGATTATAGACCAGGTGCAAAGTTTTTAAGGTCACCTGACTATCAAATATAAAAATTGAGATGGTCTAGTTGAAGATAATATTCAAAGTTTTTAAGGTTGTCTTGCTCCATGCCGTATTAGATAAGAGGTAGATATTACTAAAAATTGTTATTTTGGTTAGTGTTGTGAAAACCAGCCTAGACATCGACCTATTTTAGTGTCCGGATCACAAATTAGCGAATCGACACCAGGTCGACCTATTAGCTTGTGACGTCATAAATAAATAAATAAAATAAAAATTAAAAACATTAAAACCATTTAAATCCAAAAAAGAAAAATATGAATATAATGAAAAGATGAAAATGTGGAATAATAATTCTATTTATATAATGTTCATACCATAAAATAAAAAATTTTCAATTGCTACGATTTATTCTTTGGCAAATATTAACACCTGATAAACATAGCTTATAAACCTTCGATATTTTGAGAAAGAAGGAAAATAGAATTTATATCAAGGTTTGCTAGACAAATATTTGGGGCTGTAATGGCCAGTGAATAGGTTCAGTATGGTACTAATACGTATCATACTAATCTAAGGCATATTGAGCTAGGGGGAGGGATAGGGAGGGAGGGAGGTGGAAGAGAGAGGAGGGAGAGGGGGGGGGGAGAGTGTGGGAGCATGGGGGCTTATAGAGAGAGGGGAGAGGGAGGGTGGTAGAGAGAGGCAGGACTTACCTCATCAGCTTTGCTGGATGGAGGATGGGAGTGATCTCAATAAGGGATGAAGGCACAACATCGATGAGTGATCTCAATGCAGGATAAGGACAGATGGAAGGGTAGGGCTCGGAGAGAGGAGTGGCAGAAAGCAAACCTAGGTTTGGGGAGGGGGAGAGAGAGAGTGAGAGGCAATTGAACTGAATAGCCGAGCCATCTTGATTTCATGCCAATTCAATTCAGTACGGTCCGAACTACTTGGTTTGGGTCGGTTAGGCAAATGCTGATTTACACATTAATAAGTGAAATTTTAAATTAAAATTCAGAACATCAACCAAATAAAAGAAGTCTTAGGAAAATGGGTTAAATTGGGCAGGCCAATAGTGGGTTGAAATGGGTAGTGAATAACGGGTTAGTAGGTCGCTCGGGTTTTTAGGAAATCCAAGTCTCAGGTTTAACCAATCCTTGTAGGCTTACGAGTCACTAGCAGGTGGGTCAACCGTACCAGGTCTTAATGGTCCTTCTGTTCATGAGTCTTGATCCATTGATGCAAGAACACCATTATATTTCTTTCAAAATATAGTATGTTTATGGAAAATGTTGTAACGAGTACATCATTTCTAACTGAAATTCTTTGTATATTTTGTTTCCTTTTGGCTAATGCATCAAAATGCATGCTATAGATGACCAAGGATGTAAGATTTACTTGTTAGTGAAAAATGTGGTTTTACATTTTTGAAAAATATTGGCTGTTTACTGTTTAGCAATAAAAAAAATTGTAACCAAAATGATAGGTCTCCTAAACAAGGTTTGCTGTATCATCCCATCCAGTATAGGATGTACCGTACTATACCGATACCATACCATATCAATACTGCCATACTGTATTGAACTGCGTACTGGCACTATAATAGTATGGTACTGGTATGGGTTCCGATGTCGAGATGGCGAATCTTGCTCCTAAGCATTCCATTAATGCATCATTAATAGGTTGAATATTCCATTTTTTTCAATTTGCATGCATAATTTTCCATATAGAGCGCATGCTTGATGGTTCTGAAAGTGCAATATTGTTATGCTATTGTATTCTTTAAACCTTGTTTCAGAAAAAAGCATTCTCCTGATCACCATTATGATGACTGACTGAATATTTTCATCTAGTTCAAGGAAAAGACATTTTTAACTGACTCTAGTGGTACTTTGTTGCCAGTTTTTGAAGTTTGTTACTGAATTTTTCTTTCTGAATAAATCTCCATCAAAATTTGAAATACTCAGGTCCTAAGGAAAGTAACTTTGCAGAAGATTAGATTATAAGAGAACATGACTTGAAACAAGGAAACGGTGAGTTTAAAAATACTATGCATTTATTACCATATTTAGAGCCTTCTTGCTTGATCCCATTACAGAGGAACGCAGGAATAATGAATTTAGTTAGAAAGCTGTGTTGAGCTTGCAATATTGAAATCAATCAGGAGGCAGGGCAGAATTCAAGTGCTCTAGTCGCTACAATAAAATGTATGAGATAAAAAAAAGAAACCGAGATGCTAGTATGGGTGATTCATAGTTGACCAAGCGTGTTTTAGTTTCATGGTTATGAGTAGCAGGATATATGTAGTTTACCTTTTGAGACTCATTCTTTTGAGGCATGTTAGTATGTCAGTTGCAATTGTAAAATATTCATGGTTTTTGCCTCCTTAAACGGTTCAAAGTGTCCACATTTTCACATGGAATATGATGAATCCCAAATTGTTTGCACCTTATGCATTAACAACCTAGGCTTTTGCATAAATCCCTTTTTATTCACCATATTCACATGTTGTCCTTCATTGCTGTTCAGCAGCTGCAGTTATTATTGTAGATGCAAATAATTGCATTTTCTCATGGCAACTAAAGTTGATTTAGTGACCTGTCATGATTTTCAGTTCTTTGCTTATAAAAATTTCTTCTATCTGATCTTGGTCCAGGTCAGCATTTTTCCCCCCTATTTCTATATCTGCTTATTCTGCAGCACAACCAGCCCTCACAAGTGGATCTTGTTCATGCAAACATTTCTACATCTTAGGATCTCCGGAATCTCATGGGAATACCATCAACCTGCATCTATTTTATTTATAGCGTTAAACATGCAAAGGCATAAATTGTTTGTGCCACCACTGTGTGCAGGTTGGACAATTTATCAACTGCCTAATTGAGGCAAGAAATGAACTGCAGCACAAGTATGTAATTGTTTTCCAGAGAGCTAGCTTGCAATGCTGTCCTTATTCGTCATATCATGCAAATAGTCTTAAAGTTTTCCTTACATTTCCACTTTGTCAGGTCCGATATCATCCAACGTAGTTTTAAAATAAAGAAGGCATTACTAGTGAAGGCTGACAGGTCTTCATTTGATCGTCTTGCGCAACAGGTGTGCTGGACTGCGACTTGCATGAATTGCTTGTTTTGGGCAGCTATTGTTTTCTATATTGCATGTTCTAGTGTATATCACCTTAGATCTGTGTTTATATCTTCAGATATACAAGTTAGAGGCAGAACATAAGAGATTAGAGGAGGATGCAGCCGTTTATAATCTACTGCAAGAGCAACTTAAGCTCTCACCTGCATATAACAAGGTATACGATTGAGTTACAATTCAGGTAATGCAATTTTATGTTGCCTTGATACATTTCTGATGTACTTTTGCTAACCTCTCATGTCAGATGCTTGAGATTAGTTCGAACGTGGAGTTGAAAGCTACTTCAGACCAGGAAACAGAGGCAAGAGAACTTCCTGATATCTCATTTGAGGAATTACTGGCCCAGGAAAAGAAGGACTCGTTTTGGTAGGTTATCGATCTTGATTAGCTAGCTGCAGTCGCGTGGTATTCTATTCGTTAGGTGATGTCCCTTCTCCTTGCAGGCAAAAAAATGGGAAGCTGAGATCATTTGCAAGCTAAAGGTCGTAGCTTCTCTGACTTGCACATCCACAGCCCGAAGAGTTTGTACAATTGCAGGAATTTTCTTTTCCCATTTCTTTTGGGTTGTTTATGTGCATGTTTAATTTTATATTAAACTTATTTTCCTGAATGCTGGGTTTATTGGTGGAAGAACATCCGGGTGCGAACAAGGTTAGAGGATGTGATATATTTTCCTTGCCCTGATCAAATATTATATACACTGTAGTGCGAAAGGTGAAAAAGCAAAAATATTAGCCTCTCTTATAGCATTGGTTCTGCCTCCTTTGGCTGACAGTGAGTTGCAGATGTGTCTCTTAGTTGAAGATTGTCATAGATGGGGTTTTAAACTTCAAAGCTGGTGACAACGGCCATTGTTATGGTAGCAAATTTGGTAACACCATTCAACTTTTTTTTAAAAGTTATATAGTGTTGCTCCTGGGTCTCTCGGCTTGAGGTCGACTGATGAGAATGGAGGAGCTCGGTCACCGAGGAATATAAGATCGAGGATGAACTTAGCTAGAGCTTCATCCGTTCATCTGCAATAAAGTTTCCATCGGAGTGTTATTCGGTAAAGACCCTCCGATGCTCAAGTTAGGAGATTGGAGAACAATGAGGAGAGAAAGCATTGAATTGAATGGCTTACTTGGAGGGTTTCGGAGCTCCTTTATTTATAGGAGAAGAGTTAGAGTCGTATCCGTTTCAGACTCTAATGGTTTTTCGAATTAATCGTCCTGAATTGATTCGAAAGATTTTTTTCCTTCTTTGGAGACGGAATTACGAAAGATTTCTTTTTATCCAAATTTTTCGATTCGGAGAGGACGCAGTTTTAGCAGGGATGGTTGTAGATCGGTTATTGACGAGCTATGAGCCTATTCACGTAGCTCGGCGGTCGATCTGAATCCGACGAGGATAAGGTATGAAGGCCTATCTCATTTTGTCAGAAGGCAATGTTCAGTAGGTCGGTCGGAATTGTAGGTCGGCTTAAGTCGATCTATAGCTAACCGTGGGTGAAGTGTCGCATTATTTCGCTCAGACGATCCATTGAGGTAGGTCGGCAGTCGATCTTAAATAAGTCGAGGCCATACCAGCCCCATTCTACAATATTTTGCCCTCCACTTACGAGGTTTATCTATCTCTGAGCGACTGATGTAAGTATCCTATCGAAGTCAAGGTCGATCTTTAAATCGTGCCTATATTGCAGTGTTGCAGATTGGTAGCATGACAAGATTGGAAGAAGTCCATCAGCCATGAAATCTAATCATTCGTTACTTTGCTCCGGGTTTATCCGTCCTAATTAACGGGTATCTGACACCTGGTAAAGATCTAAGAGGTAGATGAAATGGGAGTATATTGGAGCCGTTCATGCCTCTTATAAATAGGGTCTGTATTACTCTTTTTGACTACTACTGTTGCTTAAAAGGTGAACTCCGATACTTTGTACGAAGAATAGTTCGGACTCAACCGAGCTACCGTCGATCCCGCCCTAACTCTCCTTATTATTCAGCCTCCTCATCCTTTAGGTCAGTCTCCTTCATACTCATGAGTCAATCTAGTCTATCCCGATCTTTTTGGAGCTTGGATAACCCTTCTAACGAAGACCACGGTTTCAGGGTTGTTGGTTCTCTGGGCCAATCCAAGGAATGTGAAGTTTCAAACTATGGCCCTTTCAGAATAGATTCCATCCTCACTTTGGAGGATCTAAAAGTCATTAGGATGAGGTACCATGTCCCCGATGATTTCAAGTTAGAGATCACTGGTCTTGGGGAGCGTATAGCTCTTCCTCGGTCTGGATGGATCGGTATTTATGAGGAATCGTTAAAGGCCGGTCTTAGGTTGCCATTTCATTTTTTAATTATCGAGCTTCTGAACCTGTATAGAATTAGCTTTTGTTGTTTGGCGTCGAACTCCTGGTGATCGATTTTAAGCTTCTTCACCCACTGCCTCCTTGGGATCGAGCCTACCTCCTATCTTCTCCGAGCTTGCTTCACTTGAAAGGAGCATCCGACGAAGGTCGAATGATGGTATGCTTCTCCTCGGAGAGGATACCGTCTTTTCCGAGACGCTCCTTCCTCAGTGCATAACTGGAAGGAGCGCTTCTTTTTTGTATCAATTGAACAACCATGGAGTTTTAGCATATCATGGGGGCGATCTCATAGATCGGCTGTCAGACCTCCAATACTATCCGAAGTCGAAGAGGAGGTCTTGAGTCAAATCTTTAGTCTTGCTCCTCTCCCGCTGTCTAGATTTCTTACCGAGGAGAACTTATTTAAGGTTGGACTGATTCCAACTGATCCGAGGAGTAAATATTCTCATACGATTTTGTTTGGATTGTTTTTTCTTTCCTTGTCATTATCATTGACCGAGTCTTGTGTTTTTCTGTTCAACGATGAACCCGTCCGATCTTGAAACTCTTCGTCGGATGGCGAAGAAGAGGAAGACCAGCGCGCGACCGTGGCCCCCAAATGTGCTCGAATTGAGGCTGTCCTGGCGAAGCCCATGGCAGGAGGTTCCTTGAGAGCGGCCAATGCCCCGAGGAAGGAGAAGGCATTGGTGAAGGCTGTGATGCCGCTTCGGTCCACAGCTCCAGGAGAGTCCGTCCTCCGACCTTCTGCATCCTCTTCCAAAAGAAGCTCGGGTGGGCCGAAGATCTCCATCTGGATGTCCAATCGTGGACCTGATGTTTTGGAGAGTGTCTCTCTTGTGGAAGTTTCCTCGGATATCGAGGATAAAAGGAAGGGCCTCAGCGACTACCGAGTCGTTCGTTCATTGTTGAAGTCGGTCATCTTACCAACCGACGTCCAAACCTTCGAGGAGGTCGGGGGTGTCTTTCACATCCAGGACTCTTACGATTCTCTCCTTTGGGTATGTATCCGCTTTTTTACCGACCTTCATCTTAGGTCTTCTATTCACTCCTTGGCTCAGCTTTTTCTTTTTTCTCTTCTCTTTTTTTTTTTTTTTTAGCTCGTCCATCATGTGAACCATTTTGTCGAGGTAATTAGAGAGGTTCAATGCCTCTCTAAGGAGCTGAGGAGAAAGCCGCCCATGCCAACCGAAGGATGGATGATGCTCAGTTATCTCGGCTGAAGGTCGAGGATGAGACCAGGTCCCTCAGGGAGAGAGTGAAGTAGCTAGAGTCTGAGCTAACCAAGGCTGAAGCTCGGGTGCTGGGAGAGAGGGAGGCCGGAAAAGCACGAGCGGAGGCCGCCAGGATAGAGGTGATCGAGGCCTTCCACGCCTCGAAAGAATTTCGCAACATTAAGATGGATTTCGTATCGCTCTCCTACTTGTAAGGGGGCATAAACCTGAAAGAGAAGTAGGATCTTCCTCGACCAACTGACCTCTTAGTCGACGAGGGGGCGAACTGAGGGTCGAGATAAATGAAATGTTTAGCTGCACGCGATACCTGCGTCAGATTAAGCATTATTAGATATATGTGCCCTAGAAGCCAGAATTGGCTGACACTTGTAATACACTTCTAGGGGCAAAATTATAATTTTGACTAAAATCAATAAAATGGGTTATTTTCTATCACATATGTGTATTTAGTGTCTGTGATACATCCTTTGAGTTAATGGTAATGATAATTCATATTTTCAAGAGTTGAAAATTTAAGACATGAATAATCATTATTAACTCATAAAATGCTCCCGACCATAGGATCATCACGAGGATGGTGATTGATCCGGAAGGTTGGTGTACAATCGCTTCTCTTTAGTAGATGAGTCTTGAGTCTACGGTGTGGAGACACCGGAGCGAGAGTACAGGTACTCGTTAGAGAACGAGGGCACTGAGCGTGACCACCTCGAGTAGTCATTAGGAAGTCTACCTTCTCGTCAATGACTGACTCGATGCTGCAGTAGTGTGTCTGGTTCTTTGACCTGAGGTGCATCGGCAGTTCACCTTGAGGGTGTTATAGTTTGACTACACCATTACTCGGTCTCCTAGCCATATGGAACCCTGAGGTGTATGTTGGCTATAGCATGTTCATTGTAGGAACTGGATTGCATCAAGATGGAAATCTATCTACCTCGGTGGTAGAGGAGCAGCCCTATGATGATCATGAGAATCAAGTCCAGAAGCCCATGGCCATGGCAGAGTGAAATAATAGAAAGAGTTTCTATTTAGATTTTCACATTGGCGGACTCGAATCGAATGATTACATCATATGACAGAAACTAGGGTTTGACGAGTTCACCTTAACCCTAATCTGATCGGGGCTCAAGATAGAAGAACTTAATCACACAGGTAGCTGCACCAAGAGGTTCGCATTCAGCTCTGATGGGTTGCCACCATATACTGCTAGGTGTCACTGGTGGATTTTGGGAGCAATTAGAATGATTTAGATGATCGATCATTCTAGCTGTTCGAATCAGAAGAGTTCTGATCCATCGAAAGGAGTTTCGATGATGTCGATGATAGAGATCATGACATATCCCATTACCATACAGAACTGAACCTAACTGGGTCACACAAACAAGGGTTTGAATCTGGTGATCATCAATTGAACTGATCTAGTTCAATTGATCTGAATGAGATTCAATTAGGTTCAAGAAAATCGTGCTAGCACTCGATTGAACCTAACGTTCTTCTTTTACTATCAGTTGTCCTGAAAGGAGTTTGTGCTCAATCAGAGGCCTTCATATGGTCTGACTGGAGGTTGTCCAAGTCAGAAAAGGTTGTCTTATTTTGTAAGACATTACCTGCCATTTTTGGTCACCTGCCATTTCTTGTTCTTTGACTTTGGTCAAAAGTCTACCTTTGACTGGTCAAATGTTGACCATTGACACTTTGACTTCTGTTCCATAATGTCACGACCTATTGAGAGAGCTGTGGGGCCTTTCCTCCTGCCAGAACTTGGCAAGGAAAGAGGGCGCACGCCACCCTTGGCGTGTGCCCAAGCTGGAGGCGCCAGGAGTCCCTGTTGGATAGGGGACTCCATCTTTTTTTGAATTTAATTAGAGTTCTCCTAAGAATCAAACTTGACTGATCTTAGATGCGCCTCTAAGGAGAGAATCTCAGGGAATTATTCCCACCAATCGATTTTAGATCTAATTCATAAAGAGTTTGATTGGTTGGGAAGAAGAGGAGTTGGATTCACAGTAGTCTATAAATAGTACTGCCCAACTCAAAGAGGTATCTAATTAATTGAGACTCCACACATCCTAAGGCTTTTTCTCCTCTCATCCTCCATGCAAAGCATCTCTTCTCCTCTCCTCTCCACGTCCAAAAGGATTTGGACCTTGTTGGTGCAATCTAGAAAGAGAAAGGCTGAGATGAAAGCTAGAAGGCTGCGCTGCTGCAAAGGCATCGACTTGCTGATCTCAAAAGAATTTGAAAAGATTCCTCCAGATCAATTCAGATCTATTTTGGAGAACATGAATAGAGAAGAAGAGGATCTCCATAATCCCAGTTATAGTGATACCGAGAGCCAGGCACTTGCGTGGCTTGAATCCAAACCTTCCGCTGCTACAGGATCACAACGGTAATAGAGATTACCCACTTAAGATAATTAAATTGATTTAATTTTATTTAATTTTTATTTTAATTTTAAAATAATAATTAAATTCAATATGAAATATTCTTAGATCTGATTCTGATTCAAATAAAATTTTTTTAAATATATCTCTTGAATCTGATCAGATCTGAACGAACGTGTTCGAAAAATCAGAATTTTCTTTCAGTACTATCCCCAACCGTTATCACCCTGTTAGACCAAGCGGAGGTTGGCGAATCTAGAGCTCTGGATGGAGCTTAGTGTACTATTTTGATTGGACATGTCTGATCTTTTTTTCTTTTTCTTCTCTTTTTTAGGTCGGTCTTTTTTGTTTGCCCCTGATCTTTGTCGAGGTATTTTTGTATGTGCCAACCATCACTTGTAAACACTGAACTTTAATACAAAGCCTTTTTTTGCTTTTGTGGTTGAGTTTGTATATTTTTTGTCAGATTTTTTTTTAAGATGTAGGTTAGCGTAGACCTTAGACGGTGTGACTGAGAAGTGACGGACGATTCATACCGGTGTGTTACGATCCTTGGCCATAGCCGAGGAGCGTATTTTCACGCATTGGCGGACCCTGATGGAGATGCATTTCGCTCCTCAGCCGTGGTCGAGGAGCGCATGTTGGCGAAACTTGTCGGAGATGCGTTCTGCTCCTCGATCATGATCGAGGAGCGCGCATTGGTGAAACTTGATGGAGATGTGTTCTACTTCCTCGACCGTGGTTGAGAGCGTTGCGTGCAAAATTTCGTGTGAGGACGCGTACACTCCTCGGATCGTTATCGAGGAGCATGCGTGGCGAAATCCGATTGGAGACGCGTTCCCGCTCCTTCAAGCCAGTGGTCGAGAGCGGCGTTGGTGAAAACTTGTCGGAGATGCTTCTGCTTCTCAATCCGTGGCCTGACAAGCGTTCGCATTGCGAAAACTTGATGGAAGATGCATTTCGCTCCTCGAACCAATGGCCGAGAAGCTCGCGTTGGCGAAACTTGAATGCAGATGCATTTCGCTCCTCAACCATGATCGAGGACGTGCATTTGGTGAATATTCGATGGAGAAATGCATTCTTGCTCCTCGACCGTGTCGAGTAGCGCGTGTTTGGTGAAACTTGTCGGAGATGCAACGTCCGAAGGAGCGCATCTGGCTGAAAACTTGTCGGAGATGCATTCCACTTCTCGATCGTGGTCGAGGAGCACGCGTTGGGAACTTGATGGAGACGTTTTCACTCCTCGCTGTGATCGAGGAGCGCGCGGTGCAAAATTTAGGAAAGACGCGTTCTGCTCTCGACCGTGGTCGCAGGAGCGTGCGCTGGTAAAATTTTGGCGGAATGCATTTTCGCTCCTTGGTTTGTGGTCGAAGCGTGTGGTTGGTGTAAATTTGATGGAGACGTGTTTCGCTTCCTACAGATCTGGCCGAAGAGTTGCGTTTGATTAAAATCTGTGACGTATTTCGGCTCCTTATGCGTGGTTCGAGGAGCGTGCGCTAGCAAAAAATTTGGCGAAGTGCGTTTCTGCTCCCTTGATCGTTGGTCGAGGAGCGCACGTTGACAAAATCTAGTGGAGACGTGTTCCGCTCCTCGATCGTGGTCGAGGAGCGCGCACTGACGAAATTTGGTGGAGACTGATGAAATTTGGTGGAGATGCATTCCGCTCCTCGGTCATGGTCGAGGAGCGTGCATTGGCAAAATCTGGCGGAGATGCGTTCCGCTCCTCGGCCATAGTCGAGGAGCATGTATTGGCGAACTAAAAACTGCGAGAAGTTATTATTCATTATCGAATAAAAATTCAAGATGAAAATTATATTCTAAGGATAATATCTCCGAAGATTGTCGGCATTCCAGATCCATGGGATCGGAGTTTCCAATCCATCGATAGAGATATAAGTCCTCGATCAAAGACTAATTTCAAAGCTAGTTATAAAGGACCTTTCTAGTCGCGACAACTTGATCATTCGATGGAGGAGAAATCTTTAGCTTGAATGTAGAACTAATTTTCGTTCGCAGAGAAAGATTTGCTCTTTACCTCCAAGAATTAAAGTACTGGACAACCCTCTGTTGATAGTTGGCCATCCAAACTCTCGAAGCATCATTTTCGTAGATTTCCTTTCTAGCAAGATCCAATTCATCCTCTATCCCCGAGAAATTGTTACATCTTCATTCAAACGTCCTCTACTCGGAGCGTGGGTAACTCCCTATCTCTACGAGATATCACAGACCCCATACCGAAGGCCAACATAAAAAGGTGTCCTTCCAGTTTTGGACATTGTGCATCATGCGATACGCCCAAAGGCATTGGTCAACTCCTTCAATCCATGATCCTTTTGCCTGACTTATTGCAAGCTTTCAATCCCGCAATAACGTCCTGTGTCGTTCAACCATTGGCCCGCTATTTAGCTGTGGATTACCTAATCCGATGTTAATTCCTGTGAAGAAATTTCGTAAAGTCAATTACAGAACTCTATAAACCTCGGGTTAATTGAAATTATTGTTTCATGTTGTCGTTATGATGGCGCGGGATAAACACATATCGACATTAATAGACTTTTAGAATAGAGAAATGTTTAGAACTCTAGCTTTGTAATCATAGCCACATGCCCTCGACTTCCACACCATTTAGTAAAGTAGTCAATCGCGATGATCAAGGAATTTCTTCTAACCACAGCGATGGATAAATGATCCGAGGATTATCCATTCTCCATTGAGCAAAGGGCTAAGGATCGTGATTGAGGCCAGTGGGGTCGATGGTCGGCATGCTGAATGTTTGAGGGTCCTTTTGGTTGGTCATATTTGTCATGCATTCGGTCGCCGAAATTCTCTTGTATGGTTGGCAAAAAATATCCCTACCGTAGATATTTTGTAGGACAGAGCCTTGCCCCCTAGGTGATTACCACAGATTCCTTCGTGAACTTTCCGCAGGGCATAGTCAGCTTCTGAAGGACAGAGGCATCTGAGCAGAGGTAGGGTGAAGGACCTCTTATACAACTTTTCTTCGTAAACAATGTACTGTGGAGCAAGGTGTCTCAATCTTTTTGCCTCATCTCGATCCGTAGGCAAAATTCCATCTCACAAATAATGGAGAATAGGATCTATCCAGCTCGATTCTAGATCAGCTTGCATTACTGGGACCTCCTCAATACTCGGCTTCTTAAGGACTTTCATGTATGAGCTTCTTTTTAGGTCGACCGCTCCATGGATTGCTAGTTTAGAAAGGAGGTCAGCTCGCACATTCTCCATCCTTGGTATCTATTGAACATCCATCCCTAAAAAGCTAGAAGTCAAGTCTCTAACCTTCTGCAGATACTTTACCATATTCGGCTCCCGGGCTTCATATTCTTTTTGAACCTGATCAATCACCAACTGCAAATCACTATGTACTCTGAGATGCTAAACTCCCATTTCTTTCGCTATTCTAAGTCCCGCTACTAATGCCTCATACTCGGCTTCATTGTTGGAAGCTAAAAAGTCGAAGCATAGAGCATATTCTGCTACTACTCTTTTCGGGCTGGTTAAGATCAGGCCGGCTCTGGAGTCTGTGGCATTCGAAGATCCATCAACATGCAGGATCCAACATTCATCGGTTGAAGAGGTTTCAGCGTAACTGAATTCCTCATCTGGAATTATACATTCCAGAATGAAATTCACCAATGCCTGACGGCCTTGGCAAATATTTGATATCAAATTCATCTAGCTCAATAGCCCATTTAGCTAGCCACCCGAAAGTACCTGGTCGGTACAATACTGATCTAATGGATTGGTCTGTAAGAACTGCAATGGTGTGCGCTTGAAAATATGAACGTAATTTTTTCGTAGATATCAAGAGAGCATAGACGATCTTTTTTAGTCTCATATACCTAGTCTCAGCATCGTGAAGTACCCAACTCACGTAATAGATCGGCTTCTGCACCTTGGCCTCCTATCGGATCAGAACATAACTAATTGCCGAAGAAGAAATAGCTAGACACAAGTACAATACCTCCTCAAGCTCTAGCTTGCTTAACAGAGGAAGAGAGCCGAGGTATTTTTTTAGTTCGTCGAAGGCTGTCTGGCATTCATCCATCTATTGAAAGTCCTTCGGTTGCTTAAGGGCTTTAAAGAATGGAAGGCTCTTTTTGGTCGATCTTGATAGGAATCTATTTAAGGCTATGATCCTTCCTGTAAGTCGCTACACTTCTTTGATCATCCTCGGAGGCTTCATCTCTTGAAGAGCTTGAATCTTCTCTAGATTGGCCTCAATCCTATGTTGCGACACCATGAACCCAAAAAATTTTTCAGAGGTGACACCAAAGGCACATTTATCCGGATTGAGCTTCATCCAAAAATGCCGTAGTATAGAAAAGGCTTCTTCTAAGTTGATAATATGGTATTCGGCTATCCTACTTTTGATGAGCATGTCATCCACGTATACTTCCATATTTCTCCCAATCTACTCTTTGAAAAGTTTGTTCATAAGTCTTTGATAGGTTGCCCTAGCATTCTTCAAGCCAAACGGCATGATCTTGCAGCAAAAAAGGCTTTGGTCAGTTATGAAAGAAGTTTTTTCTTCATCCTCGGATGCCATTCGGATTTGGTTGTATTCCGAGAAAGCATCCATGAATAATAGGAGCTGATATCCCGAGGTTGCATTCACCAGTTGGTCTATGCAAGATAGAGGATAGCTATCCTTTGGGCATGCTCCATTGAGATCCACATAATCAATACACGTGCCATTTTCTACTGGCCTTTTTGATAAGGACGACGTTAGCCAATCACTCTGGATAATAAAGTTCTCGAATGAAGCCGGCTTTCAAGAGCTTATCAACTTCTTCTCATATCGTCCTCTAGCGTTCAGGGGCGAAGCTCTGCTTTTTCTGTCTGATCGGACGATGATTCAAATCTACATTGAGTCGATGTACCATGACTTGCGGATCGAT
The DNA here is from genome assembly GCA_006176705.1 of Cocos nucifera. Lineage (NCBI taxonomy): Eukaryota > Viridiplantae > Streptophyta > Magnoliopsida > Arecales > Arecaceae > Cocos > Cocos nucifera. The sequence goes on along the minus strand of QRFJ01000034.1, from coordinate 1,825,040 downwards.
GCCGGGCATGTCTGAAGTCAACTAAGTAAATACGTCGGCATTATCTTGTAGAAATGTGATGAGGTGCTGTCGATCTTCTTCACATAGGCTTGAGCCAACCTTCACACTTTGTTCGCATCATCCTTGATCGGTACAGAGATCAGTTCTTCTGTTGGGGAGCCTCTTTATTCAGTTTGTTCATCCCGAACGTCTAACTCATTCATGGGTTGCTCTTCAGCCACCACTCCATGCAAAGTAGCTATGTAACATTTTCTTGTGATCGACTGATTTCTCTTGAGCTCGCCGATTCCATGTGGAGTCATGAATTTGACCTTTAGGTGATAGGTCGATACTATGACCTGGAGGATATTTAGGCCTGGCCGACCTAAGATGACATTGTAGATGGAGGGACTATTCACAACAAAATAAGTTATGTCGACAACCTCCTGCTTCGGTGCTCGTCTAGCTTTTGTCGTTAGTAAGATAGTTCCTTCCACTGAAATCGTGGCACCAAAAAATTCGACCAGAGGTACATTCCTCTTCGTCAGTAGTTCAGGGCTTAAGTTCATCCGAATAAAGGCATCATAAAATAAAACATCTACCGAGCTTTCATTATCAACAAGGATCCGATGTACATCATAATTAGCAATATTCAGAAAAATGACTACAGGATCATCATGGGGCTGATTTATTTCTTCCAGATCTTCATCGGTGAAAGTAATTTCACCATCTGCCTTTCTCTTCCTCGGTTCCTCTCCTAATCGATTTCAATCTGAAGTGTTTCCATCGAAGTTTTCTCTAGCAATTACTTTGATTTCTCCCACAGTCGGCTGCTCTATGCACAATTCATCCTGCCAAGATTGGTCACGATTCGGATTCACTAAAATTTGCCGTTCATCCACATAGTGTTGAAGTCGCTCCTGCCTGATTAGTATCTCTATTTTCTCTTTGAGCTACCAACACTCCTCGGTATCATTCCCATGGTCACAATGATATCGACAATACTTCCTCGAGTTTCTTACTCGAGCAGGGGCTATCATTTTCTTGGATTGAGGTATATCTTCTCGACGCTCGATCTCCATCAGAATCTAAGCCCGAGGTGCGTTGAGGGGGGTGTGGTAATTGAACCTCCGAGGTGGAGTTCTAGATCGACCTCGTGGCTTTGGAGATGCTGGACGGCTATCTCGAGGTGAGGTGCGCAATTAATGAAACCATGGGTCCTTCCGATGGTGCTGCATCCATCTATGATCTTTTTTTTCTCCTATTTTTAGGATGGACCCGACCTACCATCTCAACTACTTTCTTGCTAGTTTCAAACCTCTTCGACCTGGGCATACTTCTTCGTTCGTTCTAGCATGTTAGCGAAATCCTTCGGATAGTCTAAGTTGAGGGAGAATAAAATATCATTTTGGAGGTCATCGGCCTTGAATGCCGTCATGACCACCAATGGGTCTAAATTTCGGATCTTCAAAGTGGCTGCATTGAAGCGATTGATATACTCTCGAAGGGGCTTATTCTCTCGTTACTTGATGCGCACGAGGAAGTCAGAGTTGCGACATTGCCGACGACTGCTTACGAAGTGGGCAATGAACAGATGGCTCAACTGGTAGAAGAAATCTATGGAGCTGAGTTTTAGGTTTGAATACCAGTGTCGAGCCATTTTTCTTAAAGTTGAAGAAAAAGCTCGATATAGTATCGCATCGGTAGCCCTTTGCAGATGCATAAGAGTTTGAAAACTATCTAGATGATCTATGGGATCAGCCGTTCCATCATAAAGCTCCATCTGAGGGATCTTGAATCGACATGGCAAGGGTTCATCCATAATCTTCTGAGTAAATAGGGGATTGATATTAAACCCCAAATCCTTCCCTTGCTACCTCGGCTCCCGCAACGCATCCAACTGCCGTTACATCTTTTTGAGCTTTTTCTCCATGTCATCCTCACGAGTGGCTCGATGTTTAGGAGTCTTATGGCCCAGAGTGGAGCTTCTTCTTGAAATTGGTGTTGGCGAGCGCTCAGATCTTCGACGGGAAGGACCAATAGGTCGGTTATGATGACTGGCCTCCACCCTAGGGCTATGGGGGCGTCGTTCCTCCAGCGTTATCCGAACCAGGCCTAAATCTTCTTTGACTGGACGGCGCTCATCGACCTATTGTATTTCTCTTACAGCGGCTGGTAGTGCCTGCACCTGATGAAATAGGGTATCATACTGTTCTTGTGAGACCGTCGGTGTCGTTGGTGGATTCTCCTGGATTGGTGGTGGAGATGTGTTAACCTATTGAACATTGTAGGTCCTCTGACCATTAGAACACTGAGATGCGTTTGATGTTCCTCTTCGGATTTTCATGATATCCAGTGTCGTGCTTTCTTCCCTTAAAATTAAACCTCGAAAATAACCGAGGCCCTTCCTCTAGCACCAACTATTGCTCTTGGATCTTCCGACTTGAGGTCGGTCGACGAGGATGAAGGAGCTCGACCACCGAGAAATATGAGGCCGAGGACGAACTTGGCTGGAGCTTCACCCATTCATCTGCAATAAAGTTTCCATCGGAGTGTTCTTCGATGAAGATCATCCGACGCTCAAGTTAGGAGACTAGAGAACAATGAGGAGAGAAAGCGTCGAATTGAATGGCCTACCTGGAGGATCCCGGAGCCGCTTTATTTATAGGGGAGGAGTTGGAGTCGTATTCGTTTCGAACTCTAACGACTTTCCGAGTTAATCGTCCTGGATTGATTCGGAAGATTTCTTTCCTTCTTTGGAGATGGGATTGCGAAAGATTCCTCTTTATCCGAATTTTTCGATTCGAAGAGGACACAGTTTCAACAGGGATGGTTGTAGATCGATCATTGACGAGCTATGAGCCTATTCACGTATTTCGACGATTGATTTGAATTCGATGAGGATGAGATATGAAGGTCTATCTCGTTTTGTCATAAGACGATCTTCAGTAGGTCGGTCGAAATTGTAGGTCGATTTAAGCCGACCTACAGCTAACTGTGAGTGAAGTATCGCATTATTCCGCTTAGATAATTCATTGGGATAGGTCGGCGGCCGACTCTAAATAGATCGAGGCCATATTAGTCCCATTCCACAACATATAGTATCAAATTTGCAAGTATCTTGGATCCCTGGTTCCTATAAAGGGATAAACATTTTGCCCGGAGTACTCGCAGTCGGAGCAAACTAGTGGAAATGGATTTCCCACCGCCAGACGATTGAGTGATAAAGCCTAGCAATCCTTCTTGACATCAAAGTTGATGGTTTTATTCACATCCATGATGCTGAAGGACGATTCCAGCTGTGCGCAATCTATCATCAATGTAGTTGATGAGTGCAAGTTGGTGGTGATGGTTCATTTCTTTACGTGTGTATATTAAATGCAAGCTGGGCAAAGCGAAGATCATGCCATTATTGCTTTGTTCATAAATGTCAAGGAGCTATAACTGCAACTTTGGTACATATCGTATGACCCTTGTCAAGATCCTTGTTTCGGCCCTTCTTTGCTTTCATCTCTGTACCGCGAGCGCGAGGCTCAATTTGCCGGGTAATCGGAACAAAGGATGGATGAGACCGGGTGCGGGAAGTAAGAAATTTTCTTCTTCTTCTTTTTTTTTTTTTAAAAAAAAAGTAAAGCATCTGGGAATGGATGGCTGTAAATTACACGACGCTTTCTGAATTCGACACGGTTGTGTTCTAGTGATGATCCCTGCCAGTTAACATAGTCGGAAAGGGAGGGGATCATCAACAAGAAAGGCATCTAATTTGGTCCCTCTCTTTCCAAACTAATACACGGTTGGGTTCGTCTCTTGGGTACACGGTACAAGAAAGCATCAAGGTTCTTTGGTCTCCTTGCGAAGAAGAGAAAGGCATCATTCAAGCAAGTTTCCGTTTGTGACCTTGCATTTTTTTTAAAAAAAAAAAAAAAAAAAACTATTTTTTGGCCAACCTTGCATCCTAACTTGCCGGAACCTAGATGCTTTCAACGTGACAAAAGGATGTTTCTTTAGTTTCTCTAATGCTGTGGTCCACCGGCATCTTTATTTTAAAACTTCAGACCCGTAAATCAAGCCACGAGCTGTCCCTCAAATAAACCTGAGTGGACAAATAACTGGAACAACAAATTCAAAATGGTCGTCCCGGTGGGAAACCCGTAGGAGCGTTTGCTTCAGCGCTTTGGGGTCGAGCAAACGGACGTATCAGCTCATGTGGCAGTCCGCCATTGGCTCTTCGGTGGAACCTAGAATGGACTCCACCTTGTGCCGCTGTCTGAATCAAGGCACCGGAGCCACGCCCTGATCGGTTCAGCCACAGTCGGACGTCGACTATTTACACCAAACATTGGTACCCAACAAACGAACCCACACCTTCCAGCCAGGGTTGCGGTGACATCACTTTCTGACGGTCAAGATTCGTTTGGGTCTCAAATTTGGAAGGAAGCAGCACCGCAGCAGAACCCGTCGGACCGCACCGTTTTAAGAGCGAGGAAGGAGACCGGAAAGCCCTACACCCACGACTTTCCCCCACCACGATATAAGCCGACCTCGCCTCTCCTTTCCATCCCCTCGCCTCCGTATCCCCCTCTCTAGGGTTTTCCTCTCTCTCTCTCATCTCGGCGGAGGCGAGGCGACGACGATGAGCAACGACAAACATCAAGACAGCATCAATCTCTCTGATCTTGGTTCCACTCTTCCTACCAACACTCCAGGTTTCTTTTTTCCTTCCGTTGATTCCCTCGGATAGCTTTTTTATTTCTTGATCTTTGCTCTTATGTGTCTGGTTTGTTTCTTGAAATACAGCTATGAGCGCGGAGGACCGAGCCGGTCTTGTTGATGCTCTCAAGGTGGCTTTTCTTTCTCTCTTTTTTTAACTGATTTTTCGTACTTTGATCGCGATCTCTTGCATCGTCTCCGTTTTTTTTTTTAAAAAAAAAAAGGAAAAAAAATGTAACTTGATGTATTCTTGATACAGAACAAGCTCCAGAGCCTGGCAGGGAAGCAATCTGATGTTCTGGAGACCCTCTCGCCGAAGGTCAGGAAGCGTGTTGAGGTGCTGAGGGAGATCCAGGTTTGATCTTTCATCTTATCTTGATCCCTTGAATATGTTTTTCGTCTCAAAGGTCTTTTTTGCTGCTCCTTAGGGTTTATTGCTTACCCTATTCTTTTTGACAGTCCCCATATTCTTTGGCGATCCTTGTTAGGGTTTTCATGTTCCTGTATCTCAGGTTCTAGCTGCAACTTAGATATGGAAAAATTCTATTCTTGGAAAACCAAATGGAAGGAAGGAAAGGCTTGCACGTTAAAATTCGACAAGAATGCCAAGTATCATAACTTATGTGCGTGCTTTTTCATAAGTTATGACCCTTTTTTTAAAAAAAAAAAAAAAAAAAAAAAAAAAAAAGGTCCGTATGCTTTTGATCGGCAGTTTAGTGTTCTGCGCATTCACAGTCTATGATTATCTTGTAAATGACATCCTGGTCTGGTCACGGGGTCCATAGATGTTTGTAACAAATGTAGGATTTTGGGGAAACATTATTGAAATAAGAAGATTTAAGGGATTAGGTAATTAGTTTACCAAATGTTTTCTTCAAAAAAAAAAAAAAATGCTGTACAGGAGATTTTTTTTTTTTGGTGCCCGGGGGGGGGGGGGGGTTTGGAAAACTTGGTTTCTTGAAATCTGAACCAGCATTAATTACACTGACTTAACTACTTATGATATGGTACATGTTCAAGTTTGTTGAATTTTCTTTATTTTGGCAGGCTAAATAGCTGTTTCGCTGTTCTTTTGTGAGTAGTTGTACCTGTTGTAGTGGCAGGCACTGTCTTGATTACTGCTTCAGGTTTATTTGCAGAAAGGTGGTAATATACGGATAAAATCATGTGTCGAAGCTCTAGGTTTGGGATCAGTGAGGGGCAGAATACTCACATGTAGCAGTTTTAAAGATTATAAAACATGTTTCAGAGCCTGCATGGTCATCTCATCAATTCAAACTTCATATTTCATTGAAAATCGGGTCTTTTATCTTTTTGGAAATTTCTTTGTATTTATACTTATTAGTTCTCTCTGTAAGAATAAAGTATCAATAATAGTTACCTAGGATAGATTGAGAGTCTAAGTGCATCTGCGATCAAAATTTGAGGGCTTCTGTGGAAAGGTTGGGAATCCAGTTGGGAGGTCTAAACTTTATGGAAGTTTTGACTAAGGATTTGAGAAGGTGACAACAGATTTTAGTTGTCATAGGGATGACCCTCAAGGAAAGTTGATGGGGTCAGGCTTGTGGGTCCACTTGTGAGTTGTCATATAACTTCATTGTCTTGATGTTCCTTATGCTTTAGTGCAAAACATAACTTCTAATTATATGCATACATTTTTCATCTTCTCATATTTGATATGATCATTACATCCTGACTTTTGGCTTCTAGCAAGCTACCCAGATTTTTTATATCTGATATAGCCATCCTATAACCATCGCATTTAAAGTTGCTGTTATTGCCCCTTCTATTCATTTATTGTATACTTAAGCAAAGGGGTGCAGGTTACACTTTAAGGTTATTTAATGGTCCAACTATTGAAGCAAGTATCACTAGTTGGTTCTTGGACTATGCCTCTTGAACTACATTGCTACACCACCTTTTTTGGGGGTGCCACCTTAAAAAATCAGACAGCACTGCCCCATTAAATTTTTATTCAACTCCAGCTCCTTGCTTGCAGGGAGCAAGTGAAAAAATCTTTATGACTATGAGAATAATTCTCTTGAAGATTTATGAAGATGCATTTCTCAATTAAGCGCCCCTTCTTTTCTTCTATAAAATGTGAATTTCTTGTATGCTTTAATCTAGAATAGGCTCGTGAAGTATGGTGGTTTATGCTGCCACACAGTCCTAGTCATGAAACATATCTTTGGTCCTTTTTTTTTTGGCTAAGTTTTGAATACATAATTGAACATACTACCATTGACCCATCGTATTATGTTCAAAGAAAGGATGCATGGGATAACATGTTCCAAGTCCTATGTTTGCACCATGCATTTGCTTTGCACCTTTTGCTTATCGACCACTTCTATCAGCCATTTTATATGTATTTGCACTTGTCTAAGAGTTGTATGATCAATCTAGGTTGTTGAGACTGGGCAGAAACATAGTCAGGTTAATACTACATAGGGTGATGCTTGAGCCTAACTTGCATTTGCGTGAAGTATAGTTCAAGGTCACCCGACTGTCTTGATGATGCTTAGATACACATCGCACATGAGTAAAAATATATAAATGATTGACAGATGGGGAGTGAAGGGTGGAGGCATATATTCTGAATTAATTTGTTCGTCTTTCCTTATTGATCCCCCTTTTATTCATGTTCATGACCCTTGAAATAAGTTTTAGGGATGAGAGTAAATCGGATAATATCCACCGGATCCATTTTCATATTTTAATCTATTCGGATATGGATAAAAATTAGAACATCTGACTAATATTTGTAACCGTATCTATATCTATCAAAGAAAAATGGATATGGATATGAATAAACAGCTACCTGATCCATATCTAAATATCCAATTATATTTGTAACCTTATTTAGTTTTATATGGTACTCATGAACTTTGAACAGAAATAAATGACCATATTAATATGCTATTAATGTGATTTATCATGTACTTAGTAATATCTTTGATTATATAGTCATAAAGTTTTATTATATCCATATTTATATCCATGTTTCCAGAATCAGATTTGTATCCATATCCATTTGAAACAAATATGGATATGAATTTTTGCATCTAATTAGCATCCATATCTGTATCTATATTCATCAAACAAAACAAATTTGGATATGGATGTACTAGTATCCGATCCAATTTCAGCCCTAATAAGTTTACTTAGCATTTGATTTTTTTTTTTTTTTTTTTTTTTTTTGTTCTTTGCTTTTCTCTTGAATGGCTAAATAATTTAGTTCTTTAGATTGATGATTTGTGTGATTAAATTGTCCAAAGTTATTGCTTTCAACCTGAACTAGTGTGTGTTTCAAGTCAAGTTTTATAAGAGGCTTGCAAGTTTAATTATACTGATTTGTCAATATTCTGACTGCCTTATATTTTCTAGGGCCAACATGATGAACTTGAGGCAAAATTTTTTGAGGAAAGAGCTGCTCTTGAAGCTAAATATCAGAAACTTTATGAGCCACTATACACCAAGGTATGCTCTTTGATGGTGAATAATATTATAAAATATGTGCCATTACTTTTTCCACAAGCATTAGTAAAAATTTTGAGGACTTGGTAAATATTTTCCGGTGGCATGTTTTGGTTGCTATACAACCATCACCAAAAGTGAAGCCTATGGCTGTTCTACTGCCTTTAGTGTCAAATTTCATTATTCTGATCTTTGCTTATGAATAAATGCAGAGGTATGACATTGTGAATGGATTGGTTGAGGTTGAAGGTGTTACAAATGAACCTGTAGAGGAAAATCCAACTGAAGATAAAGCTAGTGAAGGTTTGTGGTGGACTTGGTGACCTCAAATGTTTGTTGAATACTATCTATTTTCTTGTATGCTTATTGTGCTTTCATGCATCAGAGAAAGGTGTGCCAAATTTTTGGTTGACTGCTATGAAAACAAATGAAGTGCTGGCTGAGGAGGTAATGAGAGTATGATGCTATTTTTTGTTCTTTTGGTTCTTATAAATTGGATGAGTAACCTATGAGTGTTGGATTATGTTTCTTGAACCCAGATTCAAGAGCGTGATGAGGGAGCTCTCAAGTATCTAAAGGATATCAAGTGGTCCAGAATTGATAATCCTAAGGGTTTCAAGCTTGAGTTTTTCTTTGATCCTAACCCCTATTTCAAGAATTCGATCTTGAGAAAAACATATCACATGATCGATGAAGAAGAACCAATCTTGGAGAAAGCAATAGGGTATTTTATTTTCTATTTATCTGCTAAATATTTATCCAAAGCAGTAGGTTTTTTTTTATTTATCTGTTAAATATTTATCTTTTAAGGATTTTTCTTTATTGAAATCTCATCACATTTTTCTTTCCTTGTGTTGTAGGACTCAAGTTGAATGGTTGCCAGGGAAGTGCTTGACTCAGAAGCTTCTGAAAAAGAAGCCCAAGAAGGGTTCAAAGAATGCCAAGCCCATCACCAAAACTGAAGATTGTGAAAGTTTTTTCAACTTCTTTAGCCCGCCACAAGTCCCTGATGATGACGAGGATATTGATGAAGACACCGTAAGTTGACATCATTACCTACCTTCCCAGAGAAAAGAAACAATGAGAACTAAATCAAACAGATAAAATAGTAACTTGACTTCTGCCTTTGAACAGGCTGAGCAGCTACAGAATCAAATGGAGCAAGATTATGATATTGGGTAAGCCCTTCTTTTTCTCTTGCATTCGAGCAGACCTACTACAGTTTGAAGACAAACAGACAAAAAGGATGTATTTATTCTGTTAAAACGAGAAAAAAAGTGAAATCAAGTTAACATTTTTAGAAGCTGTATTTAATCTCATCTGTTGGCATTTGTTTGCAAGTACTTATAATGGTTTTGCCTAAAGAATGATCGTAGAGATGAAACCTTTTCATTTCCATGCAAGTTCGTGCATTTCCCTATACACTATACTGATTAGATGGTCTTATTGTCCTGCAGGTCCACTATTAGAGACAAGATAATCCCTCATGCTGTTTCATGGTTCACTGGGGAGGCTGCACAGGGGGATGATTTTGCGGACTTAGAAGAGGATGATGAAGATGAAGATGGGGATGATGATGATGAAGAAGAAGAGGATGAGGATGAGGATGATGACTATGATGATGAAGATGAAGGTAAGACCAGGAAGAAGGTACGTATCTGAAATTACTAAGATACTCATTCTACTCTATTGGTTTTCTAATATTTGATACTTGTGCTTACTTTTGATCTGTTTTATTTTCCTAAGCGGATGGCTACAACAAAGAAGGTGAGATATCCACTCATCCTCTTGATCTTCATCCGTACACTGTTCTTAATTTTAATAGCCTTTGTTGTATCTTAATCTAATTTCTAAATGATGATTATGTTACTGCAGAGAAGTGGAGGGGAAGGTCAACAAGTGGATCGGCCAGCTGAATGCAAGCAGCAGTAAACGTTTTATGAATGAAGTATTTTCTGGACTTTTATATTAAGTTTGGAGGGTCCGTTTTGAGGTGTTGGCTAATTAAACTCAATTTGTTCTCAATCCCTGCTGTCATGTTATCTGGAAAACCTGAGGAAGATGGGTGGGGGAATTGAATTTTTGGTGTGTCTAATCCGTGGTAGCTATTCTTTTACTCTTATATGTTGATGCATTTTTGGTTGGGGAAGATTTTTTTTTTTTTTTTTATTTACTGCATATCGTGTACCCAGATGAACCATTAATTCTTATATTTATATATAGAGAGCTATCATGCCTTTCAGGTTTTCGAGTATGATGTAAGTTTGCTTTCATGGTTCCGACTTTCTGTTTAAAAGATGGGATTAAGAATATGTTATTTATATTTGGTTAGAGTTGTTTTGGATTCGAGATATGCGCCGGTGCTTCTTTCTTTCACTGGGATATCATCTTAAATTCTGGAAAGGAAACAAGAACTCTTTATCTAAAGCGGCTTGGCCTGGGTTTTGTCAGTCACAACAGATGATCCCTGCAAGTTCAGACGTTTCTCATGGAGCTAAGAAGTTTGATGAAGACAGTGATCGTTAGTCCTTTGAATGCTGCTTCCAGATTCTCGGATATTGAGACCTTGCATGTGGTCGATCTCTACTTAAAACGGACTTGCCAACCCGCACGAACCCACCTCAAATAAACCGATTTTGGTTGGCCGATTTATAATCGGATCGGAAATGAGTCAATCAGAAACTAAAATATGGCTTAGGAGTTTTTTTTTTTTTTTTTCGTCGCCTGGAACCCGCTTCGATCCGACGCTAGTGTCGCCCCCCTACTGGAAGCAAAGCGGCAATCAGATCTTATCCCAGTTCACAGAGCAAAAACAGTATCTAAAAAAACGACAATTTCGGAAAGGCAGTAACCCCCCCGCCCCAAAGAAAAAAAAAAAAAAACACCAGAAAAACCTGCTCTTCCGAAAAAATTGGGAAATCTCTTGGATCATAGGTTTTCTGCCTTTGTCTCTAGAAAAATCCAAATAAGATACCTATCGAGATGACTATGCCATTTGCAATTTCAACCGTGAAGTCCCTTATATTCTCTTCCATTTTCATTTACTGCCAGTTGCTTTAGTCCCCGTAAGCCATGTGACCGAAGGAAAGTTTTGTACGCATAAAAACGGACGCTCCATAACATCACCTTTTGCTAATTGTAGATTAAACAAATTATACAGAATCATCTGTTTGTTAGACGGGTTCATGTTTTGGATATCATGGATTAATCGAAGTTTAATAGCGACAAGAAATACCTCAAGATTTTCTATTGTTTTCAAAATTTTTTGAATTAGTGGAGAGAATCGTGATTAGATGGAGCAAGTCTTGGAGATCCAGACACGTCAGGCATGAAATTTTAGTACTGGATTCTATTAATCTAAAGCAAGTGATAATTGGTAGGTTTTTATTTCCTGCCCTTGAAACTTTTTACCAACGTTCTTTTTATTTCGGAGCGTTTAATGTGCTCAATTTGGATTCAGAGATTACAGCCTGCAAAATAGATTCGAAGCGTTGAACGTTCTCTCAACGGCATCACCTCTCATGAGTCATCAAAAAAAAAAAAAAAAAAACCTTTCGACGGCTTCTATTTCAAAGGATAGGATTCTATTTATTCGTTGGTTTATGGGGTATTGTTTTTAGAAGGAAGGCAACTCGTTCCTGATTGTATTCCGCTAGTATCATCACCATCAACTTGCAGAGCCTTTAAGCGATCAAACAAGGTACGACAATGATGATCTTATAGTTCTCGATCCGATGTTTTATTATAGTTCGATTTTCTTTTATTTTTAATCTTGAGCTTTTTTTAGGTTTTCTTTTTCTTCTTGCTTTTGCTTTTCCAAATTGCGGGGATTAGATGTCACATATTTTTCTCAAACATGGTAGAACATATCAGAGTAGAAGAAAACGACGTTGCACTTCTAAGAATAGCTGCAAAACTTGATTTTTTTTTTTTTTTTTTCCCAAAACTTTGATTTTCAAAACCTTTTTAAGCAATCAGATATATACTGAAAAATCGTGTGAAGAATTTACTTTCTTTAAAAGCATAATATACTTTTTAAAAATGATTACTCTATTATGGAAAATTTTTAATATTAATTTTATTTTTCTTTTTTTCATATATTTTCTAGCAACTAAATATACCTTCGGGCTTGTCCATCAGAAATGCATGGATTTTACGTTTCTAATACATATTTCTCTCCAATAATGTTTCTTTTATATATATTTTTTAACTTTTTTCTATGAATATTGGATCGTTGTGTTTTAAAATTGGTTTTGTGCTTCAAAACTTTTTTTTTTATTTTTTTAATTTTGCTCTTCTTGGCTGAGCAGAATCCTTACCATCTACTCAAAACCAACAAAACTAGATTGCTAAAATATGTATGCTCGCCCTTTTGACTTGCTTATGAACAAAGTCTGATTTAAACCATAATTTCTTGAATTTAAAGACATGTTTGGTTGGAGATGGTGGAACTTGAAAACGAAAATGAAAATAAGTGACTCTCATACCAAGCATTTAGTTAAGAAAAAGCTTTATTCCCAGATTCTAAAGACAATAAGAATATTCCAATTCTCCAAAACCAAACCCCAACTCTCCTTAAATATTCAAATCCTATTATGACTTCAATTCTAAAAACTAAATGCATCAGAGAGAATATGACTATTTTGATTCTAACGATGAACCAAATGGTTCTTGAGTTCATTACTATAACGGGGTGCCCAAACTTTTTCTCACCAATAGGCTCTTAGTTAAAATTGCACCAATTAAATTCATTTGTTCATCTTCAAATTTGATCAAGGAAATGAACTGTTTTCATTGCTCAGCCCAGAACTCCCATTTAAATTAATGCCTTTAGTTTATGTTAAAAGTTTTGACAAGTAAAAGAATTTCCTAATGTATCCATCTATTTTTTGTTCAATATCATTCTTATCTCGTGTAGATGGCTGATGCTGCGAAATCAAATTCTAATGGTGCAACAGAGAGTTCGCAAAGTGGTGCTGAGCGAGCTATAGAAGCACACGAGTTCACCGTATATTTGAGGTTATGGACCTCACATAAACTGGAGCTTGAGGTGACGGGTTCTACCAGCATTAACGATATCAAGGAAGCGATGTCCGACGTGGACGGCACACCGAAGGACCGACAAATTCTCAAATTTGGAGAGCATGAGCTGGAAGACCACCAAACGTTGGAGCATTACAATATTAAGAATGGCTCATGCTTGGATCAGCGTGTCAAGCGCTACAAGTTGGACATTGTTCGGTAGAAATTGCAGTTCTCCCTTTGTTGTTCATGAACCATTTTTTTCTTCTATTTTTATGGAGAAAAATGTTAAATTCCGTCATCGACGTGTTGCATTGACTTTCTTCAGCATTTATGCTTTTATATATAGCAATTTGTAACCATCGAATCTTAGTTCGGATGATACTGTTTTGATCTCGATCCGGAGTTTGATTCCGGATCCCCTCTGCCTCTCCTTTTGATCCTAGACTGATTAATTTCCTGCCTAGGTGATGTGGGGTGGACATGAGCTCCTCAAATATCGCTTCTCCTTTCTCTCTCTCTCTCTCTCTCTCTCTCTCTCTATATATATATATATATATAATTTTTATTTTTAGTGCCCGCGCCTATGAATTTTTTGTTGGTGCCCGCCCATATAATTTTAGTTCGAGCCCGGTTAGAAACAAATCTTGGACCCACAATCGTAATTGAGCCAGGTCCAGGTCCAGACCCATTTCCAGATGGCATCACATCCCATGATACAATGGGGCGATGTTTCCGACTGCGAGACGCATGCGTACACCATCGAGAGGTAAGATGGAGGCGGTGCTGAGGGTGTTGGGGAAGAAGGACAACGTCATCCACCTTCTCCTCTTGGGCACTTTCGCCGCGCTTGGAGTCCGCTCGTTCAAGCAGCACAAGGAGATCGAGGCTTTGGAGGCCGAGAAGACTTCCCTCCGCTCCGCCAACACCGCCATGGCCTCCGCCCTGTGGGCTTGGCGTGAGCACCTCTTCGGCCTCGCCGAGGCCGATCCCTCCGCCTCCCCCATCTCCCTCGCCCGCCTCCGCGCCATCTATGGCGAGGACGACCCCGCCGCCGCTGACGACCCAGGTATCCAACTGACACACTCGGACACCCTTGTTCCATCTAAACCCTAGTAGAGGACTGTCGTGTAAAAATTAAAACAACGTTTATTTGTCTAGTTTTACGGATATGTCTGTTACTCCACTTGCCCTTTCTGTGAATTTTATTTTGATTTCGTTGATCCGGTAATCTGCATATCACTTCTATCTGAAACCCTCAAAATAGCACGCCAAGAGGGCTTTTTTATTTTTCCCGTTCCATACTATTAATTTGGTATAAATCCCACATTTCCTTCAATCTGAAGCCCTAGCAAAGCAGCATCCAGAATCGATTTTTTTTTTCAAAAAAAAAAAAAACATAATCAATATTAATTTGGTTCTCCCCCATACCTTTCTATATGAAACAATCGAAAACTATCATGCGAGAAAGGATTTTTGGTCAATTATATTAATCTGGATACCATCTAACACTGTCAAAGATACATGCCAAGAAGTGATTTCTATTTTTATTTTTGTTTTTTTAATATTTTTCCGAGATGCTTCATTTTTCCCTGTCCAGTAAACTAGGGAACGTATATAGATGAGAGCAAATTTAACTCAGAAGAAGAAGTAGAAGATAGGATAGCATTGTCGGCTATTAGATTGGCAATCCAGTCAGCCATTGATTACGTTCTTGATAAGCATGAGAAGATTTGAAGTTGGAGTCGCTAAGCGAGATTAAAGATGTCAAGGAACAAATGAGTAGCGTCCATGGTAGCTGATGGGCTTGATCTAGGAAATAACAGCGGAGGATTTGCCTTTTAGCCGATTTTTATTGCATCCTGGCAAATGTGATCCCCACCCAAGCTCTGCCTGCAGCTTCGTCTGGAGGAGCTCGAGTCCTTCTGAAAGCTACCCCCAATAGCAAGAAGCTTGCCAATATTGTTGGTAATGATGAATCCGGTGTCACAGCACTTGCTATTTTAATCGACTGGTCAAAACTGATCTTGAGGATTCTAAGGGTCAGGGCTCCTAAGATTAGGTTGATGACTTGTTGAGGAGGGGTAAAGTGGTGGGGATCTCAGATTCCACCTGGTACGGTTAAGAGGAGCTGCAGTGAACCAATACTATGATGCAAGGAGAGAAGATGATTAAAGAACCTAGGAGGGAAACTTCGATGGCCATTGAAAATTCTTTCATTCTGGGAGACCCATGGTGCATAACTTACGAAATTGCACATAGTTTTGCCCTAACTCCCAAAATAATTTTGTCCTGAAGGGTCATTTTCATTGTAAGCTAAATATATCGTACCGATTCCATAATTTGTTCTCTTTGTTCTAAGTTGCGCTGTCTGCATTATATAATAAGGCCTATCAATGTTTTTTCGCAATACTGTTTTTAATCTTCATCACCTCCAAACAGCATGCTTCTACCTGCTACTTTGCTCATATAGTTAGGACACACAATGTTTTGTTAGAGTGAGTTTTCAAATAGAGGGTGAGCTCCTCATGAATTATCATCATCAATGTATGCTCCTTATTGGAGGTTGGCTTTGCAAATCTCAGTTTCGTTATATCCCGATCAAGGGCCATAGACCAGGGAAGGCCACAGCATAAATAAGTCCTTACCTGTAGTTTCACCAGCCCTATTTAATGGAAATCCATCAGATTTATTTTACAGACCCTTGAGATCAAAAGTCTAATGGAGAAAATTACATATATTCTGCCAGGTTGTATCGCCAATTTCTGGATTTGGTTTTCTGAACTTCTGCGGTCATCCATGCAGGAAACACATCATATTCTTATATAATTGCTTGCACAACATCTTCTGCAATCAGCACTTATTCTAGACACGGCAGAAAAATAAATTAATAAATATTTACATCATTGGCTTGGTTGAATCTATGGTGTGTTAGTTCTTATTTAGGCTAACTTGAGACCTCATTTAATTCGCATGAAAGAAAGTTTTTGTTTGGAGACAGAATATCCTATAACAATCATTGGATGGCCTGGAATGCAAGTTGTGACCATTCTAATGATGTTCTTGCAATATAGCTGACTACTTTCTTATAGGGGCAGTACAATCTACTTGCATAACATGCATTCAATGGATAACGTACAGCAAGTCGGTTGCCAAGCTTGGCAGGCTAAATTATTCATGGCACTGTCACTCGAGAAGTTTTGCTGTATAGGAATTACATAATGATTCTGGCAGTAGCATGCGATGCTTACTAAACTTTCTGTAATATGGCAGAGTGACTTATTTTGTCTGCTAGTGTTCTGTAATCTAGGATTCGATAAGACGTAGATTGTTTCCAAGGCTAATTATTTTTATTTCTCTGACACTGTTCCTCTATGTTGTCTGGTTCGTAGGTACAGCAGAGGCTGCAGCAGAAGAATCTATCACCATAGCCTGATGTTGCTTTAACTTGGTAAGTTGGTTTGGCCGTTTTAATAAGCACGTAGCCTGTGGAACCCGTGCTTATTTTGCACATAACATTCTGAAGAATGCATGCGGAGAAATCGGTGCAAGTAACGAGTGAAAACAAGTTGCTCCTTTATGGTGGTGTCTCTTGGACTAGGATCTGAAGTGAATGATGACTTTTGTTTGGTACGGAGGACCAATGTATGGTGAATGGCATGGCCCTCTGTGGTGGAGCGTATTGAATATTTACTACAGTTTGCATCCTACTATAGAACAACTGTGTTGGACAGGATGAACAACGCCTTTTGATCATTGTTATTGTGGTGGTACGATTCAGTTTCAGAATGTCATCACCCTGTTCATAGGTGATGATCCTGTCTTGTTCATGTTTTGTCACGCGGACGTGTGGTGGCAAAACCTTAATTGTTTTTGTTTGACATGGTTAGATGTTGGTTTTTCCGGTGGTTTATATTGCAGCCTTGGAGGCAGAGTAACTTGGGGCTGTTTGGATGATTGGGTCAATAATCTGAAAAGATTCATTAGTTAAGTCAATATAATCAGAAAAAATGAGTTTGAATTATTCTAAGAGCCTGTGGAATGGGTCGGTCCAATCTCAGGTGTCTATTTGGATGATTGAGTCCAAAATTGTATGGAGTTTATAGTCCAACCAAAAAAACTATAGAATTATAAGCTGAGTTTGATTTATTTTACAACCATTCAGGGCCATCGTTTGATTTGACTTGTCCAAATTTCATAGAAAAAAGATAGAGATCTTAATAGTTTTTTTTTTTTTTTTTTTTATGAAATTTGGATCGGTATATAAAAGATAGTCTTGAATTATTGTACATATAAATTTAGTTTAATTTTTAATTCAATATTTTTTTTTATGATGGTATTGGTTTAATTCATGAATTTTAACTCATGGATCCTATGAGGTTGTTGAGATTTTTTTTTCTTCTTATAGAATTCAAGCCAATCCATTTTAAATTTTTTTCTTCTTATAGAATTCGAGCCAATCCATTTTAAATGCCCTTCAGCATTGAGAATATAAGTCCAGTTCAATTTTTTTTCTTAGTTACACTAGTTTAAACTCATAAGTTCTACAAAATTTTAGGCCTAGACATCCAAATATATCTTTCTTTCTATGGAATTCGGACCGATCCATTCCGCATGCTCTTGAGTATTTGTTAAAAGCAAGGCGAATTCAAACTCATTTTTTCTAATTATATTAGTCTAACCCTTAAATTTATTGATTTTTTTAACAAACCATCTAAGCACATGCTTAATAGACCAAAAACAAAAAAAATGAGTCCTTGAGTTTGTGTTGGTTAGGTTAGCTTTGGTGCAGTGTTAAATGCCCTCAACAGCTTTAAGTCCGTAGTTTACCGATTCAAAGCCATTGTAATATGTTAAATTGCACCTTTCTTGTCAGCTGGCAGCTTTGCATGGGAGCACTCAAGAACTAGACCTGTTAAAACAAAAACCGTCACCTCCGCTCCGCTCATCTTAGCTCATTGCGCTTCCCTCCATCCGGTTTAAGCTTTGGAGAGAGAGAGAATCCTTTTTAGCTCTCCACTGCTCTTGAACTCGATACATACTTATCAAAAATGACAGGCAAAAAAGAAAAAAAATTCAATTAGATTAGACACAGCCCATAATAATGATTGGATAACAAGGATCTGAAAAATTTATTGGATCAAACAACAAATCACATTTTAATTTGTGGCTTTGAATGAATTATCATAAAATATATCACAAAAACCTCTTGTTAATTTTGTTTTCAATAAATCAAAGTTTAAACTAAAGGGTATGCAAACGACCCCAGCAATCTTTTTGGAGGAACCATCTCTTTGCTGCATGATTTGAATTGAGGTGTCTCTGTGGTATACATCATGGGTCTTAAGGTGGGTGCGATTAACCCAGGAGACTGAAATCCCACAGGCCTTTCTTTCCAGGACATTACTACTAGCATAATTAGATAATTTTTCTGCAGGTGAGGTGTCTACCATGATCCCCTACCAATCCACATCTCAATGTCAAAAGGCACAAGGCAATGGTATCTCTCCAAGAATTGAAAAAAGAGTAAGCTGGAGTTCCCCAATGCCTCCGAAGCGAACTCGGCATATTCTTAAATTGGTTGATCCCATAGTTAATGCACCAAAAAGGATTCTGCCAGTTTGTTTCTGCGAGAACCCATTCCATTGTATAATTGTCACGGTGAAGTCCCTTGCCATGTGCCAACCACAGCCAAATAAACTCACCTGCCTTAAAATCAATCGTAGGCACGGACTTTAGTCCACTGCCCAATCTCCTTGGACCACAACTTGCAACAAGGGCCCGTCCAGTGCAAACTTATCACTCTCCATATGCTGATATAAATCCTCCAGAACTTCATAAACGTCCTCTGCACCAGGTGGCAATGCACTTCCTGCCGAGAACGCATGCACGCTACTCTTCACCTCGATCCAACTCTGCCCAGGACTTTTCTTCAAACCCTTCACCTTCGTCATCACTCTTACCCTTGCTGAGTCCTCCCACCTCCCACACGCAGCATATATATTGGAAAGCAGCATGTAGTTCCCTGTAGCCTGCGCTTCGAGCCCCAAAACTCGTGCCATTGTATCTTCTGCCGCCGCCGTGTTCCCATAAATTCTGCAAGAGTTCAGCAGGGCCCCCCAAACACAAGCATTGGGCTTCATTGGCATACACTCCACAAGCAATCTCGCTTCTCCCAGCAATCCTGCGCGCCCAAGAAGGTCCACCATACATGAATAATGCTCCACGCATGGCGGGATCTTGTACTCATCAACCATCTGATCGAACAAGCGACGGCCTTGAGAGACCCGCCCCGAGTGACCGCACGCGGACAGAAGGGCAATGAAGGTGATCCCATCCGGCTCACAACCAGCTCTCACCATGTCACTGAAAGCGCCAAGAGCTTGATCGCAGAATCCATGGACCCCATAACCAGCAATCATTGAGTTCCATGAGATCAGATCCTTGTCCTCCATTCTATTGAACACTGACTGCCCTTCTCTCAGGCTCCCACTTTTGGTGTACATATTGAGGAGTCCGTTTGCTACCAACAAGTTGTGATCCATTAAGCCTCGAATGCTGTGGCCATGGAGCTCTTTACCCGAACGCAATGCCGATAACTCCGCACATGCCGATAGCACAGTGGCAACCGTGACTGAATTGGGTGCTACACCAGCTTGCTGCATCTGCCGAAAGAGCTCCAGTGAGTGCTCCACCATCCCGTCCGATGCAAACCCACCAATCACTGCACTCCAACTTACCACGTTGGGTGTGAATTCTCTGGTTTTCTCCATTCGTGCGAAGATTTCGTAAGCTTCACTGCTCAAACCAGCAGCCGCATAGCTAGAAATCAACGCATTCCAGCTCACCGAATCCTTCACTGCTGTCTCCGAAAATAGCCTCTCGGCGTCCTCTCTATCCCCAAGCTTTCCATACATGCAGATTAGCGAATTTTTAACAAAAGCGTATGCTTCTAAGCCACTCCTGATAGCAAAGCTGTGCATCTCCTTCCCCTTCTCCAATGCCGCGCTGCAGACGTAAGGGTAAACGGATAAAGCCACCGCAACAGCTTCTGCTGTGGCTTTAACTCCTTTCGCCCTCATCTTATCAAACAATCCGATAACCTCATCGTGCCGCCGGCACCGGGCATGGGCCGACAACAGTGCCGTCCAAGTGACGGGGTTCGGCTCAAACCCTGTGGATTCCATCAATCGGAATATATTTTGGGCTGCCTCACAATCATGATTCCGCGAGCAGCCGGAAATCAAAGTGTTCCAAGAAACGACATTTCTTAGAGGCATCGCGTCGAACACTTGGCGGGCCAAGTCCATCCGCCCAATGTTGCCATACATTATGATCAGTTCGTTGGCAACGTGGAGATGCCCCTGGAAGCCCATGGAGACGGTGTGGTTGTGCACAGAACTACATAATCTGGGGACGCCGAGGGCGGCGCAGGCCCTAATAA
Organism: Cocos nucifera; assembly: GCA_006176705.1. NCBI lineage: Eukaryota > Viridiplantae > Streptophyta > Magnoliopsida > Arecales > Arecaceae > Cocos > Cocos nucifera. The sequence continues at coordinate 1,804,411 of QRFJ01000034.1, read as the reverse complement.
CTAGAGGGAAGGTGAAGCCATCGGGGAGGGCGCCGAGGGCCCTCATTTCGTGGTAGAGGGAGAGGGCTTCGAGGGAGTGGCCGCGGGCGAGGTTGGCGCGGAGTATAGAGTTCCAGAGGAGGGAGGAGCGGCGGTCGGGAGAAGCGCGGAAGACTGAGTGGGCATCAGGGTGGAGGCCGAGGCGGCCGTAGACGGAGACGAGCCGCGCGGAGATGTAGGCGGAGTGGGGATGGTGGAAGGCGGAGGACGAGAGGAGCTGGGCGTGGATTTGCTTGGCTTGACGAGGGGTCGCGCATTGTTGGAGAAGAAAGTCGAGGGAGGACTCGAGTTCGGTAGGGTGGCGGGGACGGGAGACAGAGGAGAATGGAAGGAAGAGACGGGACGGTGGCGAGGTCAGGAAGAGGTGGTAACGACCCAGAAGCCGTTGCAGCATATGGGTATGCTGACGTGAATTTTTCACCAAGCATCAACATTGTATCGTATCAGAGCGGTGGTAGCGAATAAGGTGGGATCTAGATTTAAGATTTTGCTCGCCTAAAGAGTAAAGCCTCACCTTGAACTTTTAGGGCTGATCATACCAAATTTTAGATAGATCCGAGCAGAAGCATGACTGAAAACAAATATAATTTAGATTCGAGGCTCGGCCGATATGACTATTTTCAAGTGTAAAGTAAGTTTCTAAAATTATAAAATCTTTTCAATTTACCATACATTAAAAAAGGAAAAAAAAAAAAAAAACTAGGCTGCTGGAACATCAATTCGAGATGAGTTTGAATCAGCTATGGTGCCATGAGATATTATTAACATGATAAACAAAAATTATACCTTTCAATTTTACGTACCATCTTAGTGATACGCTAGGCCAATCCATTTTCATTATGTGGTCATTATAGCTACCTCAGCTTAGGGGCAAAAAAAAGAATAGGAGTGCTTTGTGATAGGAAACCCCAAGGCCGATCCGTTTCCACCATGCCCCAATTCCGGCCACTTCAGCTTAAGGGGGACAAAAAGGGAACAGAAGCACTGGGCAATCCTCTGTTGGCGGCATGCAGCAATTATCTCTATCAACAGAAGCATGACCATAGTGGCTTCACGCTCAAGGCACACTAGCATAGGGCGTAACTAAAGATGCGAGTAAATAAGTTGAGGCCTGAGTAGAGGTCGAGGAAGAGATAGATCTAGAGGGTCAGCATCCTCATAGGCAACATGAATCTGGATGGCATGGGGGTCTTCGGCAAAGGCAAGCTAGTGGATCTTGATCTTCTAGAGAGCAAGATGATAAATAAGAGGGTTGAGAATTAAGGAAGTCCCTTGTTTTTTTTCACAAATCTCACTAGTGAGTGAAAAGGCAACCTTGATCTGTCGAAGGATAAGATTATGATTGATGATGGCAGAGAAGATTTCTTCTTTTTTTTTCGAATCTCGCAATCGACAAGATCACAATCTTCGCCTCTCGGAGGGGTTCCTATCGCAATGAAAATGAATTGATCTGATATATCTTTGAGATGGTAGAACGGTGCTTCACGAGTGATGAAGAAGAGCCGTCTATCTTCAAAATAGATGATATGACGTCTACTCACGTTGCTACGCAAATGTACGGAAGAGAATCTCAGGTCATTGGATGCAAGTTGCTGCACACCAGTTATTACGCAGAATCATCGAACAATACTTTGAGATTTTTTAGGATGAAAGATGATCAAAGTTTGAGTGGATTGAGCGTGCAATCAAGGGAACCTTGTCGCCATGTTCCCTGTAATTGCATTGATGACATGACCAACAGCCTTATTATTCAGTCGAGGTTCAAACATGGAACTGATCGATGATGCGCCATCTGACTGTCCAGCCACTGTAACTTTCGTCCTCGTCAAACATAGAACAGTCCGTTGATGTATCTGCGTATCTTCATCGTGTCCTTCCCGGATCTGCCTAAATGTTTTGCCCAATCACGATGATGTGAAGGGTGGCCCAAGACGGGATGGAAGTCTCCCAGGTCTCGCCGCTCCCGATCCGTTTCCTCTCTTCAATTGTGTCAATCATGACGCCTATCCACGTCCACACGCAACTATGTCGTCATCCCCTTTATGTTCAAGGCTCAAGTAGTTCGAGCAAGGACATCGACAAGGAAGCTGTCCGTCGCTCATGCCCACCCAATGCTTCCGTCCTAAACCTAAAAATCTGTACCTTGATATATCCTGTTCGTCAGACATCACCTTTCCGAGCTGCCATTGCCGCACTTTAAACGGGCACCCCACTGACCACATGTTAGATATCAATACCCATGGTACGCTTAAAAGCTAATGGAGGAATAAAAAAAATTACAAAATCTCCATATAGATTTGATTCCTTCCCTAAAGAACCTCTTCATGCTGAAACTTAATCAATAAAAAGACACTTTATCAAATCATAAGCAGTTTGTACAAGATATTGATAAATGCCAGCTACTTTCTTCCATATATGAAGCCTTAGTTTAGCCACGTGGTGACATGGTCCACGAGCTAGGTGGTAAATATTTTCTGCCCTGGAGATAGGAGTGCTTTAGGATCGTATTTCCTTTTCATCTCAAAGAACTTGTCCCATCTGGGACCGAAGTGCTTCATCCAATCCTCCTGAGATAAATAATGAGGCAGGTACTGTTTATATTTGATGCCTTGCTGATCGCAGAACCGTAAGATCTCCGTGTTTAGATTCTCCAAGTACTCCCAATCATTCATTATAGCAGACCATAGAAAACCTATAGAATAAAAGATCTCTTCGTCGGGGATCACCGACGACATCCTCTCGTCCCACCTGTAACACATACATCCGTATAATTAGCTAACGATATAATTAATTCATCCATGGATCATTAATATATATAATTAATTGAATAGTTAACGTACTTGTTCTTGTTCATAGGATAGAATAGAATCGGACCCGTTGACTTGTTGTGCTTCAGGATCCTCTTGAAGACTCCAGTATTAAAATCTTGTATTCTAGATTTGGGTACAAATATATTAAGCCATGGGTGAGGAATATCCCAAAGGCCCATCGAACGGAGTTTCAACTCCCCTTCATGAACTCTATCTAGAAATCGCTCATAGGAGACGTCGTTTGTGAACGCAAACCCTGGGACAAAGCTCAGTTCTTCAAGCAACAATTCAAGCTCCTGTCAGTAGGTCCAAATTGTCAGTAGCTTCAAAAATTTAACTACAGCTAGTGCCAAAAGTCAATACCCTATTCTTGCACACAAACTAAAAATACAAAGTCAACACTTTCCTTCTTTAATTTTTAATTTGTTTGAATAGGTCAAACACTTCTTTGTTCACACGCATCCAATGAACAGACCGAGGACAATCAAACCAACCATTTATTCGTACGCTTTTACAGCTTCTTTAATAACCTTAACTCTCTCTCTCTTTTCGCCAAAAAAAAAAAAAAAAAAACAACCTTAACTCTCAAAAACTTACCATCTGTTCGGGAGTGATCAGTGTCGATCTATTAAAAGACTTCAGGACCGGCTTTCTTGTAAGGCCAAAAATCTTACTGAATACTAGTTTATTGTACTTGTACCCATAAGAAAATTATAAACTACACTACTAATGCAAATGTTCTGAATTAATATATGAAGGTTAATTATGAACAAAATCATTGTGACGTACAGGTTACTATTCATGACAAAGGCTCAAACACGAGAGAGGACGAGAGAGAGAGAGAGAGAGAGAGAATCCTACTATAAGGTGAGACATGAAAAGCTTTGGGCTTCTTAGGCTGGGGTTGCTAGACGAAATGAGCACCCCATCTTAAGCTCAACTTAATCGCAAAATGGGGGTTCATTATTTCATAATGAATTAACTTGAACGAGCCTATTATCCAAGTGACCCCTTGCTTTCTGTATGGACAAGCTAATCGACACTGTTTGGTCTAGGCTCTATTATGAGTCAAAATCTTAACATTTAGAAGCTCAGTCCTGGTTTGTTTCTTTGTCAAACGTGAGCCTACCATCGAGCTAACCGTTGAAATTTAATAACGGCTCGAGTCAAAACTGTGCCTAACAAAGATTATAAAACGAGAGATGAGTCACAAATACTTTGTAAGACGTAAACGGCGTAGAAAAGCACAATGTTAGAGATTGTATATGGTTTCAAAGGAGGAGCTTCGCATGGATGTATCTAAAATAAATTCGGTTTTACTACCCCCCTCCAACAAAGTAAAAGAGAAAAAAAAATATGAGGAGCTCGAATCCTAGGTCTTGAAGGAGACCGCATGCTTTTGCTTGTGACATGGCTCTGGTGTGATACAGAGAAACTATTGATTAGATCAGATCCACCATTAAGTTGATGGACTGGTTCCATCAGAAAACAACATAGCCAAACAAAAACGAAAAAGAAGGCGAAAAAAGAAGCCAGGGTCGTCTTGCATTGGATGGGTCCACCAACTCAGTACGTGGTGGATCTAGGTAGCGGTCCAACTAAAAATTTCGTCAATTTAAAGATGTTCCGAGTGGGATCATATGGGTCCTACGAAAGATACGATGGTGGGTACAAATAGAAAAATTATATCCTCCAATTAAAGCGTGCATCACGTGGTCTTAATAATCACAGCCACTCGCTCGTTTCTGTAGCGGTGCATACTGTGGTGCAATCGTGATTGTCAGTGTAAACGGTCACGTGGTGCATGCAGTCTAGGGTATAATTTCTCGGCAAGGGGCCAGCAAATCGGTGGGCACTTTTTCTTTTTTTTTTTTTTTTTTTTTTTTTACCTGATCCACCACCCATGAACGTGATGCGGTGACCAAGTCGTAGTACATCGCCCCTTCCAAGCAGTAGATGACGCCGTGCTCCGCCCCCAGCCTGGCGACCCTCTCCGCGTCCCACCCCGCAAAGGAAGACGACCTCCAGCTCCCGATAAGACTTCCATCCGCCACCAGAACCGATCCCTCCACGTAGTCGAACCCCCTTCCTTTCTTCTGCATCTCCTTGGATGCAGATATCATCGTTATGAGGCGCTCCTGGTCCCTCGTGAACTCCCCGAAATCATTGTATATCAACCGGACCCAGCGCACCCTCTGGGGGGCCGGCTCCAAGCCGATCCGAGCCCGGGTTATGATCCCGAACTGCCCCAGCCCTCCTAACACGGCGTAGAATAGCTCCGAGTTGTCGTCCCTGGAGCACGTGACCATCTCCCCTTTCCCTGTTCCACATACAGTCCGGCGATTAATCATATATATCTCAATGAGTTACTTAAGCATTTGGTGATATTTTTCGTAAAAGCTTCACACAAATCTCCGCACTTTATTAATACGGACTTTTTGCTAGCTGTTAGACCAAATATATATATAATTGGCTAGCTGTTGATTAGTACCAGTGACGACGTCCAATTCATACACATTGGAGATCTGCGGGCCGTGTCGGAAAGCCTGGCCGCTGACGCCGCCATTAGAGAGGGTGCCGCCGACGGTCAGGTGGAGGTAATCGGTCCATGAGGGCGGTGCAAGCCCGTGGTCCAACGCTGCATGCAGCACGTCGATCCAAAGCTGCTCACCACCGGCATCGACGTACCGAAACGGGGAGTCATCCGAGTGCACGATGATCCGATCGGTGCGTCCGTGGCCGAGCGATGCCATGTCTATGACCACCCCATCAGGAGCAAAGGCCTGGCCCCTGACGGAGTGCCCGTGGCCTCGGGGGGCCACCGTAAAGGGCCGGGACGAGGAGTAGGAGAATTGCACCAGGACGCCAATGTCGTGGGGCGACGACGGGTAGAAAACAGCGGCGGGGGCAGCCTGGGTGAGGCCGCCGAAGTCGGTAGAGACTAAAGCAGTAGCATGGGAGTCCATATGGAGTTTTGCGGCGATGTCGATGGCGAGAAGGTCTTGGGGCAGGGCCTCGGGCCGGGGCCCGATTTGGCTGACTATGGACATGAGGCTAGTTATGAGGAAGATGACTATAAGGAAGGATGAGATAGAGCTGGCCCTTAGCAAAGCCATTTCACTAGCTGGTTATAAAGGAGAGGGAGCCGGGGTAAGAATGGTGGTTGGAGTTGAGGAAGAGAGGGAGGGGTGGGAGTCATTATATACAAGATATTCTCTCGAAAAGATTTCGAAGGAGATCTTTGGGAGCAGGTGATCAGAAAATCCTGGCTTCTGGTTTGCGGAGGTCGTTCCGGTGCGGACATGTGGGTCTTCAAAGATACGGAGGACGAGGCCCAGAGGTAGAATCCTATGTTGGAGAGTAGATGAAAGGGGTTAAAAAGGAAGCCTGCCAAAAAAGCAAAAGGGTAAAGAAGTAGTATAAGAAATTGGGCAGGTTCTCAGAATATTATGGAGTCCAGACGCTCCTGTTACGATTTTGACCTGCTTAGGAAGCAGGAAAATGATAGAGTCATGGATGCTGGCCGGCCGGGTGCGCCACAGCCTGGACCTGAATTAGCTTTTGGTCTGGATCCTGATTCATATTTTTAATTTGATTTTTGATTGGGTCTGAAGTGCTTATAGGCCACAATTAAAGCTTCTGGAAGCGCAAGTCTGGAAGGTTACGACCATCCAGAAATCAGAGACAAAGCCGGCCCGCTTGCAACTTAACAGCGCCGACATGATCAACCGCCTCTTTTCCTGTTGGATACACGGAATCTGTGTAGATTAGAACCATGCACATGTGCAGATCTAGCACTTCGTGAAAGAAATCCTCCGCAGGAGCTTACGCATATATATTAATGCTTCAATAGATTGTTTGTATCTTTTGCAAAATATATGCTGATTTTTTCTTCTGCTTTTCTTCATAGTTTCTTACGGGCGCCGGACACTATGCTTAAATAAAGGTATATGATCTATTTCATAGACAAGAAAACTAATAATGCAAAATTTTCTTATAAACACACCACGCACATAAGAACATACGTTATTATTTTTCATATATGTCCAGGTATAAATTTTTTGATGGTTTGTTAAAAGTATTTTTTTTTTTTTTTTCATAAAACTGATTTAACTGCGATCGTAAACTCAAAAATATTCAAAGTTTACAAACCTAACCAGCCTTATCTCAGTTGATTGGCAACTCTCTATACCATGAAAATATTTATATTTACTCGTTTTAGCAAGTTGTTGTTCGACTCATATAATATTAGAATGATGACACTCCCATCATCCCTCTCCAAAAATACGATGATGATGAGATGATGATCTGTTATGCACAATGGCATATCGCCGGTTTCTAATCTATGATGATGAGTTATGCACAATGGCATGTTGCCGGTTTCCAATCTCCTAAATTTATCTTGATAACGAGTCCATTTGTGCTTCTTTTTTAAAAAAGAAAATCATGGATAATTCTTACACCCAAGGTGTGATTTATAACCAGCCTGGTCCTAGTCAATGGGATCGATAATTGAGGTCAATTCTACCCTGACGAAGTAGGGTTTATGTCCAGGGGACCACATTCCTTGGTCCAGAATCTTGATCCAAATTGGTAGGTCCAGCTGGTTGGTCACTTGCTGGACTTGCATGGTAAGTTGGTCTACCTCCACTGGAGGGGGTTTCCTATGAATTATGATGCACAAAAATTCTAATCGAAAAAGAGATGGTCATAAAAATTGGAACTCCTACAATTGTTTGGATGATTGGCCGGGGCTTTGGGGCCAAATTAATTATCTCGGCTTGTCGATAGTACTAATAATCATCGAATCGGTAAACATCTCTTATGGACATGGTCCCGGTTGGCAAGCCACTTGATCTCTTTTTCCTAGAAATAGCCACCCAAACATATGAAGTTATTGCGTGATATTCTGAAGATCCTTCCTTTTATACGGCCGGAAGATCTGGCCTGTCTATAGTGCTTGCCACGGAAAGATGGACTCCTAGGGATTAGGATGCAATTTTTAAGCTAATGACAACGTAGTCATGTTCCAAATTGACCAAAGCTTGCATACTGGTTGAAAAAAATCTAATCTGAAAATGATAGAGATAATGATATTAGAAAAAAATCTTTGATCTATGACTTCTGACGGAGTGCAAATAAGACCTACTTAAGTAAAGCTAGCTCAAGATCATCTGCCATTTATAAACATAATTCATAAGCTACTTTAGAAATAAGAGGATTGCAAATAAGGATTATGCAGAACTTTGATTTAGCTTCAAGCCAGATTAGAGTTAGGTGAACTTTCTGATTTCCACTAAGTTAATTGAATGAGGCCACTTGGTGCTACTTCAGAAATTAAAAAGAGGATTGCAAATAAGGATCATAAGTTGTGCAAAACTTTGGTTGAGCTTCAAGCCAGATAAGAGTTAGGTGACCTTTCTGAATTCCACTAAGCTAATTGAATGCCACTTGATATATTTAGTTGAATGGTTGCCAAAACGATAGGGGCTGGATTAAATAGACCGGTCCTATCACATCTAAGAGGTTATATTTAGTTTTCACGCACAGCCAAACCTGCAAGGTTTGTCGCATCCCTGTGCATCTACTCCATGCTAGACAAGAAAAGATCCTCTCTCATGTACTACTTGATAGCCTACTTCTTTTGCCGACAAGGCGTGCATCATTATATTTGATTCAATCTTATTGTAAAAATGCTGGCAGGTCTTAGCTCCTAAAATCCGTTTAATGCATGATTATATAAAGCCTATTTGAACATGGCTTATTTTTTCTCATTAAAAAATGCAACCAGAAAAGAAAAAAAAAAATCAGTTCAATTTCTTTCTCCCCTTTTTCATGGTACGAATGATCCTGAAACAATGGATTCCGGGGAAACATGGCCTTCCCTCAACATAAGGCTCCATAATTCCTAGGCAATAGGCTCATATTATATAGCTTTTTGAGATCCAATCCTGAAAGCATATCATCAAGAACATCTTTAACAGCAATCATTCCGGAATAGATGGCATCAAGTCCTTGGGCTGAAAGTCTCAAAGAAAGCTCAAAATTTTCCCCCCAGCTTCTTCCTTATGCATCATTATATATCTATCACCATGGTGAATTCTGAGAGTAGCCCGAACTTTTGATCGAAGGATGATATGACTTCTTTTCTAGCACATTTGGACAAGATATACGTGCCCCTCCATGGCCACATCACAATGACAAAAATCACTACAAACTGGTGCTACCTATATTGCCCCAAAAGTACCCCATATATAACTGTGCTAGATGCTATCCCTCTCTATTGGGTTCTACAGTGTAAGATGTGGTCATGGTGGCGTGGCCATGTGTCTGCGGGTGTCACGGATGGGTGATGGGTCACCGTTAACAGGGTTGGGTGCAAGTGATCAGGACCTACATGTGCTTTGAACAAACGAAATCCCGGCTGCAGGGAAATTTGTACCAACATCCAACGGCAAAGAATCCACCTCGAGCACGGGGACTCAAAAGTGTCGAGAATTGGGTGTAACTACGTGTTGGAATCTCGCAGGACGAGCATCTTGGATTGTGATGAAGGAACAGTACATTACATGGCATTCTGCGGGCCTAAAGTATGAGCTGGCTGACAAGATATAAGAGCACGGGTCTCATGCAGGGCACTAGCTAGAAATAATTAATAAAACAAGTACAGGTCCCCTTTCTTTCTGCATGTTTCTTTACGCATGCTTTATTAAGAGAAACATGAAAGAAAGTTCGTCTCTTAGAGGCGTCCCCATCGATCGATTCCTTGTGAAATAAAAACACGCATAGGGGCCTACCGCTGCAGAAGAACTCAAGTAAACAAACAAACTTATCCCCTAGGCCACTGTTATACCACTTGTAAATGGAGATAAGCATCCAAAGTTAATTATTGAAAACTGTTTTTGAGAAAAAAAATTGTAGAGCGTTGAAAAGACAAATGAATAAGGAAGATTCATCTTCTGTTTGGGTGAAAAATCAAGATTATTTTTTGGATTTAGGAAAACAATGCCAAAGAATTTCTTTTGAGTAAAAAGAGACTGCTGTATGTGATCACAGTAGTCACCTGATTTTATTAAATAAGAAGATCCTTACATTCAAGAAGTAAATTAACAAATTTACAGACGAATATAGGGAAGTAATGCAATTCAGAAGTATAAAGAATGATCGAGGAATAGATACAACTCTAGGATGATCTGAAAAACAGCCAAACCCATAAAAGCCCTCAGCATCTGCAGGCAACCAAACAAAGTTGGAGTAAAGTGCCAAACGGAGTGTTCTAAGATTGAGAGAGAATTAATCTTGAGAGAGAATCCAATAGGAGCACTTAGAGTTGTAGAAATTTTGAGCTTTAAAGCAGCATTCTCTTTTTAGTCTGTACTTTTGAATGCACTAAGGATGCCGAACAAGCATCGTCAAATGATCATGAACTATATCCTCTTGAGAGGTTGAAACACTTTGTTTCCATGATCTCAATTATTTCTTGTGGTTCATTAGAAAAAAAAATACAAAACCAACATGACCGTTTGCAAACAAATTTCAAAAACTAGGTGCAGATTTAAGGGGTTGCCTTGTTATAAGGAAAAAATGTTATTCTTTAAAGCAGAATATATGGTTCTCTAAACCTAATCTATCTAAGATATTCACCTAGACCCATGTTAATTTAGCATATACTGCACTGCTACTACACTTGCGATGTTGAAGGTGATTTGCATGAACAAGCAAACAGAACACCGCGATGTATAATTTAACAATAATGGCTAATCCCTAGGATCCATTTCATGATTACTATTGCAGTTCATTATATATGGGCATGTATGTGTAAATGACACTAGAAGCTAGAACTAGAGATAGATATAATAGAGATTAAAGGAAACCATATCTTCCAAGTTTGTTATATAGTAAAATTAGTTCTAATTATCCATTAATTGAAGTTTAACATATTTAGATTTGATTTGAGGTTGTCACTGTTCTTGTCCACATTCTTAGTTATATTTGAAATTAGAATAATGACTGGATGATACTCTTCTTGCTTAATAGAAAAAAAAAGATTTGATCTGGCATAATGCCTTATCAATAAATGCAAAATGTTCAATTAGAATATTATATAAAGTACAAAGATAAACTTGCTGGCCTTCTGATAATATAAGGATGCATATTTTGGTACCAAAAATTTGAAAATATATGCACTAATTTTGTAATTCATTAATTTCTGTATGCAAAATATAAGTATATTGGTCAAGGTCCATGATGAAAGTGGGTTACAATTTTCTCAAAAACATATTTTCTCATCCGTGAACATCTTTTAGTTTAATGAAAACCAAGAGCTGACATGTGCTGTTGTGGATGTATAATTTGTAAGGTGAAAGTGATATAACCTATAGTTTGTTTACACTTATTAATTTGTGCATTCCTTTGCACTCGTAAAGCAGCATTGACCAAGACCCAAGAAAATAAAGCGATGACCGCATGACATCCACATGCACGCAACTGAGCCATCGAATCTAAATCATGCAGCCCGTAGGTTTTGCCGAGAATCTGAGCCAATTTGCATCCCCACACGTGACTGCCGAGCCAGCAGCCACACTGGCGTTGGCACCTTTACGTCTATCCAATTCGTGCATGTTGCATGAATGACGCCCGAGATAGCGTCGTGCATGGCAGCTGACGCCCTGGTGGTCTTGGAAGTGACATCGTGCCGTCGCTTTTCAAAAGATTTCATGATAAAGTGGACGGCGACAAGAGATACGTAAGATCTTTGTAGGGATCGGAGCCAAAATGTGACGTGCTTCACTCGGTCATCACATCCTATGGATCACAAAAGAAAGAGACCCGAATCTAGTGCTGCAAGCACCGGGTACAGAGGGGAAGATGAGCCCACGGGGATCTAAGTCAGTCGGCTAATAGTGGCCTCACACGTCAGCACAGGAGCCTGTTTGGTGGTGTGATGATCGCCCAAGATACGGAGGTTCTTTTCCTGTAGGAGGAGTCTCCAAGGGTGCTCCCTTTTTCCAACCTAACCCGTTAATCCATCCGGTTTTCTGGCTGCTGGTCGGCGTACGCTACTCCAGTCATCCAGCAGGTAGATTGCTCACGAAGATTTGGATGGGGACCGACATATGTTTGTGTGCTCTGGCTCCAAAAAAATCTTGAAATTGATGGCTAAGACTCGATAGGATTTTTGCTGTGTTTAGATTTTTTGGGTAGGTCTGCTTGTCGTGTGTAGAATGGTAGGTAATCTACTTGGAAAATTTCTATCTTTTGTTTTTTTAGAAAAGAAAAAGTCTTTCAACCTTGGCCTTGGCTAGGGAAAAACATGTGTTCCAATGTATCTTCAGCAACTTGGTGATTCTCGTTGCCTCGCTTTCTCCACAAAGGCGTAGATTTCTTGCTGGATCACAACCATATCTATCGTTTTGATGAGGACATGGTACTTTCTAGTTTTTCAACTTTGGTGGATTATTTACATGCTGTTGTCACCGCTCTTTCCCATCCCGTCCCAGGTGTGCTAAGGAAATAGTCATGAGAAGCCAAGAGGCAAGAGGACGTAACGTTAGAGCGAGAGATGGTGCTCGAAGAAAGCATACAAGAGTAACATAGGTCAGGATGTCTTGATCCTATGAAGAACTCCACATGCATGCATCATCCTTATAAAAGGATTAATCTAGATAGGAATAAAAATGCAGCCTAGACTACAATAGTCGAAGATCATATCATATAGTATAATTCGGCTTATTTATATTAAATATAATAATTGTCCACTCTAATGGTTACTATTTATATATAGCCTTTATCAAAAGTTTTGGCAACTAACGTCGGCCATTTTTCCACTACACATTTATTAGAGTAACCTAATCTCGTACTACTTGTCAGACTGTACAATTGCATTTAGTTAATCCAAAACCTTTATTACATCTTCATTCGATCGATTTTATATTGGCAATCTCTCGTTCCTACCTATGAATTTTGTCTCAAGTATGGTTCCTTAGTTTCGATATGATGTCCTATCATGCTTATTCTTACTCCGTCATGTGACCAATTAGGCTTGTATCTACCGCATATTGGTTTGGGTAAAGATGTGGTGTAAACAGCTATCAAGTACCGGTGCTTATGAGTTAGAACAGGCATTTCATAATATTTATAAACTCATTATTTGTCCACTTGACTATCTGCCAATTATATAGATCTCACCAAAAACATGTTGATGATTGAGACCCTACAAGGCAATTAATAATCAGAATCTTAAAAGATATTTGTGTCTAGGGCCATTGTTTTCAGATTTCTTTAACTAGAAAGACAAAGTGTTTGAATTCAAAGATACATCATTTTATTTGGATTAATGTCAAATGGATAAGATAATAGTTATTATTCACATTTTAAACATTATTATAAAAAAAGAAAAAAAAATCAATGACCATATGATGACCTTCAATGGGGATAATTTTTTTTTATTACAGACAAGAAAGTGATTGCTGGAATTTTATATGTAGAAAACAAATGATCTGTAGCCTCTAATCAAGTTATAGGAGGATTTGGGTTTGGAAGCATGAAGGAGATGGTAACTAGTCTTTTGGTGATATTGATTTGGACGTCACTAATAGTAATTATTCATGAAGAAAAAATGCAACCAAACGAAATGGCAAGATCATTAAATATATCCATCCTAGATCGGTATGATGATGGCTTTAAGCTGTATCATATCTATTACACTTGATAAAGGTGGTAATAATGGCACCAGTAGATTCAACCTCAATTGTTGGTTGGCAACGACACATTGGTTGGTCAACATTTAATTAGATCTCCTGAGGATCCCTTGGGATCAAAAAGCAAATGGCTTTTGATGAATAGAGCAACAAGAAGATCTTGGTTCACATTATTCAGATGGAAAACATGAATGAAAGCCATAATTCTGGGTCACCTAGCATACTTTGAAGACCTTTTCCTTCTTTGCATGATTTGATTAAAAGTTATGTATTTTTTTTTTTAGGGCAATAGATGAAGTAAGACACTTTCCCTAGCTTTATTAAAATAGAGAAATTAAGGAAAAAATACAATTTGTGGTGGTAGTTACCAGTGAAAGAGGGACATAAAAGGGAGAGAGATAAGAGACTTAGAGAGGATCAATTTACATCATTGGCATCAAGAATTTCGAGATGGATCTATGGCTGTTTAGTAACCTGTCGAAGCATGACTTTCCCTAGAGATGGAAGGATTGGAGAGTTTATGCAAAATATGATACATAGTTGATGAATATTTTCTTCCAAGGAAAATTCACAAACTATATATGTTCTTTCCAAATTTGCGCACTTAGTACTATAAGAAGTTGATCCAAGATTTCCTTAGCGAAACTTGATATTCCTGAATCTCCATGCTGTCCAAAGAACATAAAGATCCAGTGGTGAATCTAATCAAATTTAGGCATGTGAGCAAAGAGGACCAAATGCTTCTACTAAACGAACATTGATGAAAAAATGGCTTTTGTTTCAACTCCCAAGCCTTGAAATGGGCAACCTGAATTCACCATCCAATTCCTTTTTTTTCATTTTTTGGCAAGCTAGCTGCATGAGCACTTCAACTTTGTCCAGTACAGAGGCTTTCTAAGCAATTGCTTTATAGTAAGGATAAAGAATACCGCCATTGTAACATAAAAAGCAATCTTTTGTGAACCAGAGTCAAGAGCATAAGACTCTAATGGAATCGCCGTTTGCTTAAATGATACGGTTGATCGTTTGACACAAAGAGAGATTGTCATGAAAGGCTGGCAAGGACAGAGAAGATTATATTTTATGCCGAGGATTTGTTTTTAAAAATACATATCTAGGATATCATGAACCATCCCCTTATTCTTTTAAATGACATCAAAAACTGGAGGGGATACCCAAAATAGGGGGGGAAAAGGATTGAGGGGAAAACGAAGAACTTGGTTGAAATTAATAAGAGTTTTTTATCTTAATTATTACCTACACCAGGTCCAATGGACCAAGCCAAAACCTATGGTGGATGACATGCAATATTATTCCATGTATTTCGCCAAGTTTTGATTGTGCACCATCCACCGTGCATATGTTCCGAGATTTATCCAGGTTCGTGTAATAATTTTTTATCTTTTACGGCTTTTTGTACCTCAAATGTGCATGAAGGCAGTTATGAGTAATAAAAAGTTGTGATTGCGGATGGTATCATTGCATCCTTCGCGATGATTGTTTAAAATTAAAAAGTGATATATTTTTTTTAAAAAAAATATATATATATATATAAATCAATCACTGGGGGCGTTGCGCGTGGTTACGCGGTGCTCAAATAATTTTCCGCTATCGGCATTATTTAGAGCGTGGTGACCGGTGGCCTCGTCATTCTAGTTAAACTAGAATTGTCTTAGCTAGTTATTCCATTATTTTATTTTAGCTAGGACAACGTTGGAACTTGGGAATCTGTGTCACTGGTTTTTTATTTTAACCGACAAGGCATCATGATTGTTTTCGTCTCGTGGTGGGTGAGTTGGTTCTAGAAAGGACACGAGTTGAATCTTTTTCTTTTATAGATTTTAGAGCTGTGATCCCCCCCCCCTCCTTTTTTTTTTAAGTGTTGTGAGGCATCTTGATGGGTAGGCGTCTTTTCAATAGTAGAAGCTAAAAAGATACGATGATGGTGAACCAGCAAATCTTACACTGCCGATCACTATTTTCTGCTGGCGTTTTATATTTCTTCAACAAGATGCCAAAATTTTCCATCAATTGGCCCAGCCAAGGTGGCTTTTATGAATGAGATCTCTTTTATCCGTCTCTTTTTTTAGGATCCGGTGATGAGACTTCCCAACCATGTTATTTGATTTCCCTTTTCTTGTTTTTTTTTTTTTTAAAAAAATGGAGGGGTTGAGGTGGGGGAGGGGATTGCCACGATCCTGATCCACCGAAGACGAGGAAGAAGGTTGCCGACCTGGGGAACCAGATCCTGCCTACCACTTGTGCAAGTGGGTTCAATCTGTGGTAGAAACTTGATTTCTATAATTTTATTGTAGAGCTAATTCCAACATGGCAACATCTACCGTCTAAAATATGCGTATCATCAGTTCTCTAATTCCAGTGCGCCATGTTACAACCCATTGGACATTCCAATGGGCTTCATGGTGGATGCTAACCCAAACTAAAATTCTAGGCTTCCTACAAGAAAACACACAAGTGCTAGATGTAACATTTAGGTGCTGCTGACATAGCCTCTCCCCTTCGGTTGCATTCGTCACGTGCGTGTACCCTTCTAGCTTCCAGGACGATTTGAGCCATTCAATCATTTACCCATTCTTGATCATATGATTAGTTCTTATCTTATGTGAGATCATATCTCCTATACCTATTAAGCAGAAACTAAACTCCTCCCCAAAATTCAGAAAAATAAGCAAAATTATAGAAAAAAATCTAAAATATTTCACTCTTTTTTTCTAAATATTATCCATACCTACCTACCTATCTATTTGCATATATACATATGATATACCTCAAAGTCGACTTTAGCTGATGTGGCAAACTAACAAATGGGCATTCACCACCGCATGGCCATAAGCCAATCATTCAAAGCTCGTCACATGGCCGAACCAAAGGATGCATATAGAGTTCTTTACATTTTACATTTCAAAACCCATCCCTCCCCCCGCCGCTAGCAATAATTCTGCCATGATAGCAATCTATTTCCCAAATGAATGTGATATATGAACAATCAGCATGGCCAAAAAATGTAGGCATGATTTATGGGCCCGATATGCAGGTTGTTGCCAAAATAGTCAATGCTTATGTCCGAACTGCTCGATGATGAGCTCCAATCCTTGTTTATATATATGGCATTCACGAGAGTCCTCTAGATAAGTTCTCTTTTGATTTTTCTATACCGTCACTCTGCCTCTATCGAACTTTCTTTTGTTCCTCGAGAGTCATATTTGACTTAGACATTAAGAGGTCCTCTACCGAACATGCTTCATTGGATAGATTTTTTTATCAGTATTGTTTCAAGTTGAATTTGGAGTCAAAGTAACAATCAAAGTGAGACTTCCACCATCCATCACTAACTTAAGGACATGCAATGTTAGAGCCATCACCATTCAAGTGCAGCAACCACCAGACCATTATCATAGAAATTCATAGCAACCCCTTATGCTAGAAATCACCATGGATAAGAAAGAAATATTTTAGAAAGTGAAATCGCTCTCCACCAAATTAAGGAGGAGGGATCTTTATGAATTAAGAAAAAATATTTTAGGAAGCCATGTATATCAAAAATGTTAAAATCATCACATACAAAAATGTTAGTGCAGAATCTGCTTGACGCCGGATCGAGTTGGAGTGGAAGAGGACGAGGTTGCCATCGGTGATCTGCAAAATAAAATTTCATCTAGAGTCGATGGTAGTGGTTCTGGCAGAACCCTCCGACGATCAAGTCAGCTCTTCTGGCCAACAAAAATGAAGTGCTCAGTAATGAGAAGTGAGCTTAGAATTTTAGAGGGGAGAGTAGAGCTTAGAGCAAACGTATCTGAAGGATTTCTTTTTATAAACGGAGCTTGATTGATGGTGATGACCATACCACCTGGTGGCGGACCGCTCGAGACTTCATGGGGTCTAATACGGAGAGAATGGTATTATCAAGCTGATAGTGACAGCTATACCGTCCGATAGTGGTGGACCGCTTGAGGTATGATGGAGTCAGTCACGGAGGAGGGCGCCATCTATAGCATCGTTTGTGGCAGATTGATGGTGACCGTTCGTCCATATTTATAGTCATGGCTCTGAGAAAGTAGGCATCGATTAGTGGACTTCGGCATGTATCAATTTCAGAGGAGTTCGATCGAAGAAAAAGCTCAAAAAAAGTTCGGTCGAAGGGGAAGCTTGGAAGAAGTTTGACTCCTGTAGGCGTCTGGCTGAAAGAGCGCGGAGGAAGTTTGGCTCTCATGAGCGTTCGATTGGAGAAGTGCGACTGAAAAAGTACGGAGGAAGTTCGGCTCTCGTGAGAGTCCGACTGAAGTACGAAGGGAGTTCGATTCTCGTGAAAGTTTGGAAGGAGCTCGATCGCTGAAGAATTCGGCAGGCTGAAGAAGTTTGACTAAGATCTGATCATTGAAAAGTTCGAAATGAGCTCGACTACTGAGAAGTTCGACAGGCTGAAAGAGTTCAACTAAGATTCGACCGCTAGAGAGTTTGGAAGGAGCTCGACTGCTGAGGAGTTCGACTAAGATTCAACCACTGGAGAGTTCGAAAGGAGCTCGATCGCTGAAGCTCTTTCGTGACTATCGGTTGCATTAGGCTGAGCATCAAACTGGACTTTGATAGGAGCAGGATTTATCCCCAATAGTAGTTCCTCCGACTTCTGAGTTTGAAACTCGAAGGAAGAGAGTGCAGAAAAGATAACTGTCGAAGTTCTCTTTAGGGCTCTACACCGATTCAGGTTGAAGCTCGGAGGAGATCTCATCTCCAACCAAAATTAAAGTTGAAGCTCGAAGGAGATCTCATCTCCAGTCGAGATTGATACGATCGCTCGAAAGAGATCTTATCTCTAGCCGAGATTAATGCGGATGCTCGAGAGAGATCTTATCTCTAGTCGAGGTTGATGCGGACGTTCGAAAGAGATCTTATCTCTAATCAAGATTATCACAGTCGCTCGAAAGAGATCTTATCTTTAGTCGAGATTGATGCGGTCATTCGGAAGAGATCTTATCTCTAGTCGAAGTTATCATGATCGCTCGAAAGAGATCTTATCTTTAACCGAGATTGACGTAGACTTTGAAGTTCGGTCTTCGATTTTGCTCACGTTAGGACGAGATTCTCCTCCTGTTTCTAACGAACTGTGGGGGCACATAAGAGCTGTTGTCAGGGCCTCTTCCTCCATCCCGTTCTAAATGAATAGGGCCTTCGACTTTGCTCGTGTTAGGATGAGATTCTTCTTCTATTCTTAACGGGCTGTGGGGACGCATAAGGTCTATTGTCAGGGCCTCTTCCTCCATCCCATTCTAAATGAATAACATCTTCGACTTTGCTCGCATTAGGATGAGGTTCTCCTCCTATTTCTAATGGACTGTGGGGGCACATAAGGATCGTTGTCAGGGACCTCTCCTTCCATCTCGTTCTAAATGAATGAGGCCTTCAATTTTACTCGCATTAGGATGAGATTCTCCTCCTATTCCTAACGGACTGTGGGGCCGCATAAGAGCCATTGTCAGGATCTCTCCTCCTATTTCGTTCTAAAATGAATGAGGCCTTCAACTTTACTCGCGTTAGGATAAGATTTTTTCCTGCTTCTAACGAACTGTGGGGATGCATAAGGGCCATTGTCAGGGC
Source organism: Cocos nucifera (assembly GCA_006176705.1). Classification (NCBI taxonomy): domain Eukaryota; kingdom Viridiplantae; phylum Streptophyta; class Magnoliopsida; order Arecales; family Arecaceae; genus Cocos; species Cocos nucifera. Next base: position 1,785,249 of record QRFJ01000034.1, on the reverse strand, counting down.
CTCTCTCTCATCCCATTCTAAAATGAACGAGATCTTCAACTTTGCTCGCGTTAGGACGAGGTTCTCCTTCTATTCCTAATGGACTGTAGAAGCACATAAGAGCCATTGTCAGGACCTCTCCCTCCATCCCATTCTAAAATGAATGAGGCCTTCGATTTTGCTCGCATTAGAACGAGGTTCTCCTTCTGTTCCTAACAAACTATGGGGGCGCATAAGGGCCGTTATCAGGATCTCTTTTTTCATCCCATTCTGAATGAACGAGGCCTTCGACTTTGCTCACGTTAGGATGAGGTTCTCCTTCTATTTCTAACGGATTGTGAGAGCATATAAGAGCCATTATCAGGATCTCTCCCTCCATCTCATCCTAAATGAACGAGGTCTTCAACTTTGCTCGCATTAGGATGAGATTCTCCTCCTATTCCTAACAGACTGTGGGGGCACATAAAAGTCATTGTCAGAGCCTCTTCCTCCATCTCGTCCTAAATAAACGAGATTTTTGAAGCTCGAAAGAGATCTTATCTCTAATCGAGGTTGGCCCGATCGCTCGAAAGAGATCTTATCTCCTACAGCTGAGATTGGCCCGATCGTTCGGAGGAGATCTTATCTTCTACAGCCGAGGTTGATGCAGATGCTCGAAAGAGATCTTATCTCCTACAGTCGAGGTTGGTCCGATCCCTCGAGGGAGATCTTATCACCTGCAGTCGAGATTGATCCGATCTCTCGAGAGAGATCTTATCTTCTGTAGCCGAGGTTGGTTTGATCGTTTGGAAGAGATCGTATCTCCTGCAGTCGAGGTTGATGCAGACACTCAAAAGAGATCTTATCTCCTATAGCCGAGGTTGACCCAGTCGCTCGGAGGAGATCTTATCTCCTGCAGTCGAGGTTGGTTCGATTGCTCGAAAGAGATCTTATCTCCTATAGTCGAAGTTGATGCGAACGCTCGGAGAAGATCTTATCTCCTGCAGTCGAGGTTGGTCCGATCGCTCAAAAAAATTTTATCTCCTATAGTTGAAGTTGGCCCAGTCTCTCTTGAGAGATCTTATCTCCTGCAGCCGAGGTTGATGCGGGCACTCGGGAAAGATCTTATCTCCTATAGCCGAGGTTGGCCCAGACCTTGGGAGGGATCTTATCTTTTATAGTCGAGGTTGATACGAATGCTCGGAGGAGATCTTATCTCCTACAACCGAGGTTGGCCCGATCTCTCGGAGGAGATCTTATCTCCTATAGTCGAGGTTGGACTGATCGCTCGAAAGAGATCTTATCTCCTATAGCTGAGGTTGATGCGGATGCTCGGAGGAGATCTTATCTCCTGCAGTCGAGATTGGCCCAAACCCTCGGAGGAGATCTTATCTCCTGCAGTCGAGGTTGATGCGGATGCTCGGAGGAGATCTTATCTCCTGCAATCGAGGTTGATGTGGAACGTTCGGAGGAGATCTTATCTCCTACAGCCGAGGTTGGCCCGGATCCTCGGAGTAGATCTAATCTCCTGCAGTCGAGGTTGATGCAGGCACTTGAAAAAGATTTTATCTTCTACAGCCGAGGTTGGTCCGGACGATCGAAAGAGATCTTATCTCTTACAGCCGAGGTTGAAGAACTTTGACCGACTCATGTTAGGATGAGGTTCTTCTCATGTTCTTAACATGGCCACTATTAACTACTTTTTTTCTGTCATAACGTAGTTTTTGCATCAAGAAATAATATTATCGAAATAAAAAAATTTTATTAAAAGAAAGTTACTGATGGTGCATCCCCAGATCATGGGAGCATTGTTTCTTCGAGTTTCTTTGGATGATAAGTTTTGGAATCTGACGACCTCCTCTATTTTATGCTAGCCTTCTTAATTTGAAGTAAGCTTGACGTGGCGTTGATGATATGGGAGGCGATCGACCTTTTTGTTGTTCCTGGCTATGGTAGCGCCCTTGGTCGATCTTCTCCTGCTTTAGACTGATGTCTGAGGAATCGATCCAGCTGGCCTCTTTTGATGAGCTCCTCAATTTCATCTCGGAGCTGAATGCATTCTTCAGTGTCGTGACCATGGTCGTGATGATAGAGGTAGAACTTATTGGGATTGCGCTTGCTGGGGTGGAAATACATCCTCTCTGATTTCGAAAGTTGTTCCCTAATTTTCATTAGTATTTGAGCTTTCGAAATGTTAAGAGGGGTGTAATTGTGAAATCTTCATTGGGAAGAACCTTGGCATTGGGGAGAACCTCGATGCACCCTTCTGTCGGGGCTTCCCCACCCTCGGGCCCAAGGGAGAGTTTGGAAATGCAGTCAAGCTTTACTCGACTTTTCTTCTTCGATGGGCCTGCCCGACCCACCGATTCGTCACTCACCATTGGCTTCATCATCCTTAGCCCTAAAGGCCTCTTCAGCTTGGGCATATCCCTCGGTCTGAGCCAACAGATCGATAAAATTTTTAGAATACTTCTTCTTCAGAAAGAACAGCAAGTCATTCTTCTGAAGGTCGCCCTTGAGAGCGACTATGATAACTGACTGGTCCAGATCCTAGATCTCCAATGCCGCGGCGTTAAACCAAATGATATAAGTTCGGATGGATTTTTCCTGCTTCTGCTTGACATTCATCAAAAAATCTAAATTTCGATGCGGACGTCGGCTGCTGATGAAGTGAACTGATGACTCATCTGATCAAAAGAGAAGATCATGCTCAACTTTAACGTTGAGTACTAATTTCTCGCTGCTCCCTTTAAGGTAGATGGAAAGGCTCGGCATAATATGGCATCTGATGCACCATGGAGTAGTATCATGGTCCGGAAGGTTTCTAGATGATCAACTAGATCAAAAGTTTTATCGTAGCTTTCGAATTAAGGGAGCTCAAAGTTTGGTGGGATGAGCTCTTGCATAATTCAGAGGAAGAAAGGAGGATTGATGTGGACATTGTCAAGGTAAGCCAGGGCAATGTGGCTAAGCTCCTCAATCCATTGGTCCATCTTCCGCAGTCTGTGATCGAGGGCGTCGTCTTGGTTGTAGATCTTGGAGGGCTTCCAACTATAAATGAGGAAGGTCTGCTCCAGAGGAGAACCATGATCCGAATACGGATCCTCTGCTCTCTATTTTTTTTTCAGGAGCGATGGGTACGGTGGCCCGAGTACTCTTTCTTGGGATCGATTTTCGACATCCTGATGGTGAATTTTCTGATGGAGTCACCATCGCAGGCTGCTACATGGCCTACATTGCCTCTATGAGGTCACGAACCTACTGGATAAGCAGGTTGAACTACTCTGCATCTACCATGAGTACAGGTAAAATCTGATTTACTGGGGCTGAAGCAGGAGCAGATGGATCTGGATGGGATCGGACCGTGGAGGCCATCGATCATCGGGTCGAAGCTCTTCAGAGAGGTATTTTCTCTTGAGAAAGAACTCTGAAGAGAAAGAAGAAAGATCTCTAAAGAGGAAAGAGAGAGGTCATCGCTGAGCACTCCTTTAAGAATAAAAAAATCTCAGGGGTAGAGGGGCCCTTCCTCTAGCGTCAAATCTATTAGTGTAGAATCTGGTTGATATCGGATCGAGCTGGAGTGAAGGAGGACGAGGTGGCCGTTGGTGACCTGCAAAATAAAATTTCGTCCGGAGTCGATGGTGGTGGCTCCGATAGGACCCTCCAACGATCAAGTCAGCTCTTCTGACCAACAAAAATGGAGTGCTCAGTAATGAGAAATGAGCTTAGAGTTTTAGAGAGGAGAGGAGAGCTTAGAGTAAATGTATCTAGAGGATTTCTTTTTATAGATGGAGCTTGATTGATGATGACGGTCATACCACCTGGTGGCGGGTTGCTCGAGGCTTCGTGGGGTTTGGTATGGAGAGGATGGTATTGTCAGGTCGATAGTGACAGCCATACCATCCGGTAGTGATGAGCTGCTCGAGGTCTGACGAAGTCAATCATGGAGGGGGTGCCATCTGTAACATCGTCTGTGGCAGACTGATGGTGATCGTTCATCCAGATTTATAGCCATGGCTCTGAGAAAGCAGACATCGATTGGTGGACTTCGACATGTATCAATTTTAGAGGAGTTCAAACTCCTAGAGAAGTTCGATCGAAGGAGAAGCTCGGAAGGAGTTCAACTCTTGTAGGAGTTCGGTCGAAGAAGAAGCTTGAAAAAAGTTCGACTCCTGTAGACGTCTGGCTGGAAGAGCGTGGAGGAAGTTCGGCTCTCGTAGGCGTTTGACCGGAAGAGTGCGACTGGAGGAGTATGGAGGAAGTTCGACTCTCGTGGGAGTCCGATTGAAGTATGAAGAGAGTTCGGCTCTCGTGGGAGTTTGGAAGGAGCTCGACCACTGAAGAGCTCGATCATTGGAGAGTTCGAAAGAAGCTCGACCGCTGACGAGTTCGACTAAGATCCGACCGCTGGGGACTTCGAAAGGAGCTCGACCGTTGAAGCTCTTCTGTGACTATCGATTGCATTAGGCTGATCATCAGACTGGACTTCGATGGGAGCGGGGTTTATCCTCAATAGATAGATTTTTTTATCTATATTATTTCAAGTTGAATTCGGAGTCAAAGTAACAATCAAAGTGAGACTTCCACCATCCATCACTAACTTAAGGACATGCAATGTTAGAGCCATCACCATTCAAGTGCAGCAACCACCAGACCATTATCATAGAAATTCATAGCAACCCCTTATGCTAGAAATCACCATGGATAATGTTGGGGATAAATCCCGCTCCCGCCGAAGTTCAGTCTGATGCTCAGTCTAGTGCAACCGATAGTCATGGAAGGGCTTCAGCAGACGAGCCTTAATCGAACTCCTTCAGCCGATCGAACTCTTTAGAGGTCGAGCTCCTTCGATCGAACTCCTCAGCGATCGTGCTCCGATCAAACTTCTCAGCAGTTGAACTCCTTCAGTCGATCGAACTCTTTAGAGGCCAAGCTCCTTCAGTCGATCGAACTCTTTAGAGGCCAAGCTCCTTCAGCCGAACTCCTCAGCAGTCAAACTCCTTCAGCTGACCGAACTCTTTAGAAGTCGAGCTCTTTCAACCAAACTCCTCAGCAGTCGTGCCCCGATCGAACTCCTCAGCAGCCGAACTTCAATCGAACACCTCCCAGATATCTCCTTTCGATCGAACTTCTTTAGGAGCCGAACTCCTCCCAGACATCCCCTCGGTCGAACTTCTTCAGGAGCCGGACTCCTCCCAGACATCTCCTCGATCGAATTTCTTCAGGAGCCGGGCTCCTCCCAGACATTCCCTCGGTCAGACTTCCTCGAGAGCCAGACTTCTTCCAGACACCTCCTTCGATCGGACTCCTGGATCCCTCCTTCAGACGGACGCCTACGGAAGTCAAACTCCTTCCGAGCTCCTTCAGCTAGTGTTCCTCCCGGGCGATCCTCTCCAACCATATTCCTTTTGGGAGTCCGAACTTCTCCAAAATGGGTACACATCAAAGCTCTTCAACCCTCCATTCGGTTTCGAGTGGCTCAGTATCGGACGGCTGCGATCGTCATCATCAGTCTGCTGTAGGCGACAGCGATTCGCTATCAGAAGACGATGGTTGTCACCATTAATCTATTGCAGATGGTACTACAGACGGCGCCTTCCCTCGGAACTAACTCCATCGGACCTCGAGTGGTCCACTACCTAATAGCTGCAACCATCATCATCAATCCACTACGAGCTCTGCCTATAAAAAAAACCCTTCAGATACATTTTTCTAAGCTCTAAGCTCTCCTTTCCTTCTCTAAACTCTGTCGAACTCATTATAGAGTACTCCATTTCTATTGGCCAGAAGAGCTAACTTGATCATCGGAGGATCCTGCTGCAGCCACCCCCCACCGACTTTGGATGAAACTTTATTTTACAGATCTCCGACGGCGACCTCGTCCACCTTCACTTCAACTAGATCCGGCGACAACCAGATTTTACACCAACAGATTTGGCGCTAGAAGGAGGGCCCCTTTGCTTCTAAGGTTTTCTTGTTCTTAAAGGAGTGCTCAGCGATGACCTCTCTCTCATCTCTAGAGATCTCCCTTCTTCCTCTCTAGAACTCTTTTCTAAGAGAAAATATCCCCCAGGAGAGCTTCGATCCGACGATCGATGACCTCTACGGCCCGATCCCATTCAAATCCATCTGTGCCCGCTCCAGTTCCGGCAACCCAGGTTCCGTCTGTAGCTGCGGTGGATGCGGAGTAGTTCGACCTACTCATTTAGCAGGTTCGTAGCCTCACGGAGACAATGCAGGCCATGCACCGACAGGCCCCGACACCGGCTCAACCGACGTAAGATTCTCCAGTCCTATGGTTCGATCCAAGAATGGCCGACTTAGGCTACCCGACCTCCGATCCCCGGAAGAGGAAAGTAGAGGATGGAGGCCCCCTGCTCGGACCACGACTTGACCCAGGGGGAAGCTTTGCACCCATTCTACCAGAAAACTTTGAAGATCAAAGATCGTGAAGATCTCCTGGATCAAAGGCTCTTAGAAATAAGCCGATGAATCGAAGAACTCCATCACACTCCCTCCTCACGTGATAATGATATTTATACTGATCCTCCTTTTTCGTAGAAAATTATGTAAAAATCGATCCCATCGAACTTTAAGCTTCCATAATTCGAGAGTTATGATGGGACCACCGATCCGATCGACCATCTGAAAGCCTTTCGAATAATGATTTTGCTCCATGGCACGTCAGATGTTATCTTGTGTCGGGCTTTCCCCTCTATCCTTAAAGAAGCTGCCAGAAACTGATACTCGACACTTAAACCGAGTACCATCTTATCGTTTGACTAGATGAGCTAACAGTTCGCAGTCCACTTCATCAGTAGTCGACATCCGTGCCGAGATTCGAATTTCTTGATGACCATTAGGCAGAAGGAGAAAAAATCCATCTGGGCTTATGTCATCCAATTTAATGCTGCCGCATTGGAGGTCCGGAACCTGGATCAATCATTCGCCATGGTTGCCCTCAAGGATGGCCTTCAGAAGAATGACTTACTGTTCTTCCTGAAAAAAAAGTATCCTAGGAATTTTGCTGACATGCTAGCTCGGGCTAAAGGTTATGCCTGGACAGAGGAGGCCTTCAAGGTCAAGGATGATGAAGTCAGCGGTAAGCGACAAATCGACGGGCCGGACAGGCCTGCCGAAAAAGAAAAATGGAGTGAAGCTCGACCACGTTCCCGGACTCCTTCTGGGTGCAGGCGAGTCCAAACTCTCCCTCGAACATGGAGATGGGGAAGCCTCGATGGAAGGGCACGCCGAGGTTCTCTCCAACGAAAATTTTACAACTACGCCCTTCTTAACGCTCCGAAGATCCAAGTATTGATGGAAATCAGAGAACAACTTTCGTAGTCGGAGAGGATGCATTCCCATCCCAGCAAGCGCAATCCCAACAAGTTCTATCTTTATCATCATGACCACGGCCACGACACTGAGGAGTGCATCCAACTTCAGGATGAGATCGAAGAACTCGTCAAGCGAGGTAGACTCGATCGATTCCTGCAGAGACGGCCTGAAGAGCGGGAGGGTCGGTTGAGGGCAATACCACCAAGTGGGAAGAACCAATAAGAAGATCGGCCACCTCTCAGCATCATCAATACTATCTTATGGGGACTTCAACAAGAAGAGGCCAGCAGATCCGAGGGACCGATGAAGAGGCAGAGGACCAAGGAATCCGTAACCTTTATCGAGGTGGATGCCCGAAGGATCCAATTTTTGCACAATGATGCGATTGTAATTTTTTTTGAACATTACCAACTACGATATACGCCGCATTTTGATGGATAATGAAAGCTCGACCGACGTATTATTTTACGATGTCTTCTCAAAAATGTTCTTGTCCGATGACCGCTTGGGGCCTATGAACTTCTAACTAGTAGGATTCACTGGCAATATCGTACCAGTTGAAGGCATAATAACTTTGGCTGTGATGGCAGGGCAACATCCAAAACTGGCCAAGCGCAGATCGATTTTCTAATCGTGAGGACTCTGTCCGCCTACAATGCCATTCTCGATCGATCTGATCTAAATACACTTCGGGTGGTGGTGTCAACCTATTATTTGAAGATGAAATTTTCGATAAGTCACGGGATCGGAGAGGTCAGGGAAGACCAGGCTCTGGTAAGGCACTGCTACTCAATCGCCTTGCATAAGGAAGAATGGTCCAACCCTTATCTTATTGATGGACTGGATGTCCACGATGACCTCATTGAGGAGCGGGGCGAGCCTATGGAGGACCTCATCTCTGTGCCCTTAAATGATGGAAACTTGGAGCATACGGTGTAGATCGGCTCCAACTTGGCAGACGAAATTCGAGAGCAACTCGTTGCCTTCCTCAGAAGAAATGTGGATGTCTCCATCTGGACCCCAGCAGACATGTCGGAGATTGACGCCAAGGTCATAGAACATCGGCTGACCGTCGATCCGAGGCATCGGCCAATAAAAGAAAAGATGCGCTACCACGTCCTAAAGAGGCAGAAAGTAATCGCCGAAGAAGTAGACAAGCTTCTCAAAATCGAACTCATCCGAAAGGTTAATTATCCGACCTAGGTCTCAAACATGATCCTCATCAAAAAGACAAACAATAAGTGAAGGATATGTGTTGACTTCAAAAAGCTGAACAAGGTCTGCTCGAAAGATGGCTATCCTCTACCCAAGATTGATCAACTGGTGAATGCGACCTTGGGCCATGAGCTCCTCATCTTCATGGATGCCTTTTCTAGTTATAATCAGATACGGATGGCACCCGAGGATAAAGAGAAGACCGCTTTCATTACTGACCATGGTCTTTATTATTACAGGGTCATGCCCTTTGGACTCAAAAATGCAGGAGCAACGTACCAGTGTTTGGTCAATAAGATCTTCAAGGAGCAGATTGACCGCAACATGGAGGTGTACGTAGATGATATGTTCGTCAAAAGTCGAGCTTCAACAGACCACCTCGTCGACCTTAAAGAGACCTTCGATGCACTCAGGAAGCATAAGATAAAACTGAACCCGACCGGTGTGCCTTTGGCGTGACCTCCAAAAAACTTTTGGGGTTCATGGTGTCGAAATGTGAAATCAAAGTAAATTTCGAAAAAATCTGAGCCATTCAAGAGATGACCGCTCCGAAGATGATCAAGAAAGTTCAGTATCTGATCGAAAAGGTGGCATTCCTAAATCGCTTTGTCTTAAGATCAGTCGAATGATGTGTGCCCTTCTTCCAAGTTCTCAGGTAATCAAAGAACTTCTGCTGGACGGTGGAGTGCCAACAGGCATTCGAGGAGCTTAAAAACTATCTCGACTCACCCCTACTGCTGGCAAAGCTCGAATTTAGAGAGAAATTATTCCTATACCTAGCTGTCTCCCCAGTGGCCCTGGCGGCAGTCCTGGTCAAGGAAGAAGCGAAGACGCAGCGATTGATCTACTACGTGAGCCGGGTCCTGAGGGATGCGGAGATCATGTACTCTAGGTTAGAAAAACTAACTTACTCTCTTCTAATTACTATCAGGAGATTCCATCTTATTTTCAGGAGCACACCATAATGGTCCTCATGGACCAACCAATAAAAACAGTTCTTCATCGAGCGAACGCTTTCGAAAGAATCGCAAAATGGATAATCGAGCTCACAGAGTTCGACATTAACTACCGACCCCGGCCATCGATCAAGGCCCAAATACTGATAGATTTTGTGTTAGAATGCACCATTCCAGTCGAAGCCGAGCTTGAATAGAATGAGACTGACACCCTACTATCGCAGTCGAACCTCCTCGAGGAAAGTGCCGACCTCTCCGAAGGCTCTTGGACTCTGCACGTGGATGGTTCATCCAACTTCACTTGAGCTGGTACAGGGCTGGTCTTAGTCAGCCCTGAGGGAGTCATCATCGAGTATGCACTACGCTTTGAGTTTTCCGCGACCAATAATGGGGCTGAATATGAAGCGTTGATCGTCGAATTAAAAATAGTAAGAAAATTAAAAGTAGATCGGCTTCAAGTCTACAATGATTTTCAGCTAGTGGTCGGCCAAGTTAACGACAACTATGAAGTGCGGGAGGAAAGCATGGTGAGATACCTTGGAAAAGTGAGGGATTTGAATCCGGTCTTCGATAGTTTTGGCATTCAACAGATTTCGAGGGCAAAAAATGTAAGAGCCGATCTTCTCTCTAAGTTGGCCACTTCAGCTCCAGCCGAACTATCCAAAGAAGTATTTTTGGAGACTCTGAAGTGCCTAACCCTAGAGGAATCTCAGGTCGTTCTGCAGATGAAATTCGAGCCAAACTAGATCGATCCATTGGTTGCCTACCTCAAGGAGAGGGTCCTTCCTTATGATCCAAAAGAAGTTCGAAAACTCAGAAATCAGGCCTCCCGCTACGTTTTACATGAAGGTAGGTTGTATAAGAGGTCATACTCCCTCCTACTACTGAGATGTCTCCGACCTTCAAAGGCCGACCTCACATTTTGGAAGGTGCACGAAAGACTCTATGAAAGTCATGTAGGAGCCAGGTCCCTATCGCAAAAACTACTTCAACAAGGGTACTATTGGCCGATCTTGTTTCACGATTCTATGGAGTATGTGAAGAAGTGCGATCGCTGTCAGAAGAATGCCAGCATACAAAGACAATCGACATTCGAGTTTGCTCTGCTAAGCGCACCTTGACCATTTGCGCAGTGGAGAATGGACATACTTTGCCCCTTCTCGACAGCATCCGGACAGTGGAAGTTCCTCCTGATCACGATCGACTATTTCACCAAGTGGATCGAAGTCGAACCACTAGCGAAGATTATCGAGGCCAAGGTGCAAGACTTCATCTGAAAGTCACTAGTCTGTTGGTTCGGTCTACCCTAAACCCTTATAAATGATAATAGGCGATAGTTCATTAGGAAAAGGTTCATCGAGTTCTGCGAAGGACTAAATATTTTTCACCGCTTCACATCGGCAGCTCACCCACAGGCCAATGAGAAAGCTGAGGTAACCAATCAGATCCTGCTGTAAGGCAATAAGATAAGGCTCAACAGGGCAAAGAGGGTCTAGGTGGACGAACTCTACCACATCCTCTGGGCGTACCAAACTACACAAAGGATGTCGACCAGAGAAACATCCTTCGCCTTGGCCTTCGGTACAGAGGTAGTTATTCCGATCGAATTTAAGCTCCCATCTACATGAGTCGTGGGCTTCAACGAGCAGCATAATCCATAGGATCTCAGAGTTAACCTCGACTTGCTGAAAGAAAAAAGGAAGGAAGCCCGCATCTGGATGGCAGCCTACAGATGGAAGGTAGCTCAGTACTACAACTCCAGAGTTAGAAGCAAAAAATTCGGAGTGGAGGACTTAGTGCTTCGATGAGTCGCTGTCTCTCAACCTCAGAGCTAGAAAAAGCTCGCCCCTAATTGGAAAGGCCCGTATAAAGTGGTGGAGGTCATCCGGTCTGATACTTATCATCTGAAGGATCTCGGAGGGATGATGCTTTCACGATCTTGGAACTCAAAAAATCTGAGGATGTATTACCAATAATCTGCCTTTAATAAAACTGCTTCATTTCAGCATTATTACTCCCTGGTGCAAGAATTACGTGACGATAGGAAAGAAACGATCGAAAGTAGCCGCATTAGGAATAAAAGGAGAACTCCATCCTAAACACGAGCAGAGTCGGAGATCAAGCTTCGAGGTCTTCATCAGTAGGGATCCGAGGAGTTCAACCTTCAACCTCGACTGCAGGAGATAACATCTTCTCCGAAGGTCCGGGCCAACCTCGACTGCAGGAGATAAGATCTCCCCTGAGCACCCGCGTCAACCTCGGCCGCAGGAGATAAGGTCTCCCTCGAGCACCCGTATTAATCTCGACTATAGGAGATAAGATCTTTTCCAAAGCAGCCTCAACTGCAGAAGATAAGATCTTCCCCAAGCATCCGTGTTAACCTCGGCTGCAGGAGATAAGATCTCCCTTGAGGCAACCTCGATCGTAGGAGATAAGATTTCTTCCGAGCGAATCTCGACTGCAGGAGATAAGATCTCCCCCGAGGCAACCTCGATCGTAGGAGATCTTCCCCAAGCGATCGGGCCAACCTCGATTGTAGGAGATAAGATCTCCCCCGAGCGTCTGTATCAACCTCGACCGCAAGAGATAAGATCTCTTCTGAGTGATCGGGCTAATGTCGACCGCAGGAGATAAGATCTCCCTCGAGCGAACCTCGACTATAGGAGATAAGATTTTCTCCCGAGGCAATCTTGATCGCAGGAGATAAGATCTCTCCCGAGCGACCGGGCCAACCTCGGCTATAGGAGATAAGATCTCCTCCAAGCGCCCGTATCAAACCTCGACCGTAGGAGATAAGATCTCCCCCGAGCAACCGGGCCAACCTCGACCGTAGGAGATAAAATCTCCTCCGAGCGTCCGTATTAACCTCAACTGCAGGAGATAAGATCTTCCTCGATGCAACCTCGACCGCAGGAGATAAGATCTCCCCCAAGCCAACCTTGACTGTAGGAGATAAGATCTCCCCGAGCGTCCATATTAATCTCGGCTGCAGAAGATAAGATCTCCTCCGATGCAATCTCGACCGTAGGAGATAAGATCTTTCCTGAGGGTCCTGACCAATCTCAGCTGTAGGAGATAAGATCTTCTCCGAACGTCCGTATTAACCTTAGCTACAGGCGATAAGATCTCCCCCAAGGCAACATCGATCGTAGGAGATAAGATCTTTCCTGAGGGTCTGGATCAACCTCGACTGTAGGAGATAAGATCTCCCCCAAGTGATCAAGCCAACCTCGACTGCAAGAGATAAGATCTCCCCCGAGCGTCCGCATCAACCTCGATCATAGGAGATAAGATCTCCTCCGAGTGCCCGTATTAACCTCGACTGCAGGAAATAAGATCTTTCCGATAAGGATCTCCCCAAGCGCCCGTGTTAATCTCGCCTCTAGGAGATAAGATCTCCTCCGAGGCAACCTTCTCCGTAGGAGATAAGATCTCCTTCGAGCGAACCTCGACTGTAGGAGATAAGATCTCTCCCGAGGCAACCTCGACCGTAGGAGATAAGATCTCCCCCGAGCGATCTAGCCAACCTCGACCGCAGGAGATAAGATCTCTTCCGAGCATCCGTATTAACCTCGGCTGCAGGAGATAAGATCTCCCCCGAGGCAACCTCGATCATAGGAGATAAGATCTCCCCCAAGCGCCCGTATTAATCTCGACTGCAGGAGATAAGATCTCCTCCGAGGCAACCTCGGTCGCAGAAGATAAGATCTCTCCTGAGGGTCCAGACCAACCTCGACTGCAAGAGATAAGATCTTTTTCGAGCGATTAGGCCAACCTCGACTGCAGGAGATAACATCTCCCTTGAGGGTCCGGGCCAACCTCGACTGCAGGAGATAACATATCCTTCGAGGGTCCGAACCAACCTGGACTGCAAAAGATGAGATCTTCCTTGAGCGATCGGACCAACCTCGGTTATAGGAGATAAAATCTTCTCCGAGCGCTCGTATGAACCCCGACTGCAGGAGGTAAAATCTCTTCCGAGCCAACCTCGACTGTAGGAGATAATATCACCCCCGAAGAGCTCAACTTCCAATCTCGACCACCGAAGACGAGATCAACTTCAACCTCGGCTGAAGAAGAGATCTCTCCAAGCTTCAACTTCAATAGGTGCAGAGCCCGAAAAAGAACTTCGACAGTCACCTATTTTGATACTCCCTTTCTTCAAATTTCAAACTTGGGAGTGGGGGGACTATTGTTGGGGATAAACCTCACTCCCGTCGAAGTCCAATTTGATGCTCAGCCTAGTGCAATTGTTAGTCACGGAAGGGCTTTAGCGGACGAGCCTTAGCCGAACTTATTCAATCGGCCAAACTCTTTAGAGGTCGAGCTCCTTCGATCAAACTCCTCAGCGGTCATATCCCGATCGAACTCCTCAGCAGTCAAACTCCTTCAACCGGTCAAACTCTTTAGAGGCCAAGCTCCTTCGGTCAAACTCCTCAGCGGTCGTGCCTCGATCAAACTTCTCATCAACCAAACTTCTTCAGCCGATCGAACTCTCTAGAGGCCAAGCTTCTTCGACCGAACTCCTCAGCGATCGTGCCCCGATCGAACTCCTTAGCGGTCGAACTCCTCAGCAGTCGAACTCTAGTCGGATGCCTTCCAGACATCCCCTTTCGGTCGGACTTCTTCAGAAGCCGAACTTTTTTCAAACATCCTCTCGGTCGAACTTCTTCAGGTGCTGAACTCCTCCTAGACATTCCCTCGGTCGGACTTCTTCAAGAGCTGGACTCCTCCCAAACACCTTCTTCGATCGAACTCCTGGATCCCTCCTTTAGACGGACGCCGACGGGAGCCGAACTCCTTCCGAACTCCTTCAGCTAGTGTTCCTCCCGGGCGATCCTCTTTAGCTATATTCCCTTCGAAAGTTCGAACTCCTTCGAAATGGGTACACGTCAAAGCTCTTCAACTCTCCATTCGATTTTGAGTGGCTCAGTATCGGACGACTGCGGTCATCACATCAGTCCGCTGTAGGCGACAGTGATCCGCTACCAGGCGGCGATGGCTATCATCATCAATCTATTGCAGATGGCACTATAGATGGCATCTTCCCCCGGGACTGACTCCATCGGACCTTAAGCGGCTTGCTATCTGATAGCTGCAGCCATCATCATCAATTCGCTACGAGCTCCGCTTATAAAAAGGACCCTCCAAATACATTTTCTCTGAGCTCTAAGCTCTCCTCTCCTTCTCTAAACTCTGTCGAACTCATTCCATAGCATTCCATTTATGTTGGCTAGAAGAGCTGACTTGATCATCGGAGGGTCCTGCCGGAGCCACCCCCATCGGTTTCGGATGAAACTTTATTTTGCAGATCTCCGACGGCGACCTCGTCCACCTCCACTCCAGTTGGATTCGACAACAATCAGATTCTGTACCAACAGATAAGAAAGAAATATTTTAGAAAGTGAAATCGCTCTCCACCAAATTAAGGAGGAGGGATCTTTATGTATTAACAAAAAATATTTTAGGAAGCCATATATATCAAAAATGTTAAAATCATCGCATACAAAAAAAAAATATTTTAAGAAGATAAATCTCTCTCTACCAAATTAAAGAAGGGGGATTTTCCATAAGATCCAACTAAATGAAAGGAGAAAAAATAAAATTTGATGAATCCTCTTTTTTATAGGATCCAACTAATTATGTTTTTTTTTTCAATATATGATCTACCCTGTGTCATATAATTAAATTTAGGAATAACAAATTTAAAAGGATTTGGCAAAATTTTATTGGTTAGGTCTAATTTATTTATCCTATCTAAATTTAAATGATGTCCATTGCCATTTTATATCCCATCGCTAATCTATCAATTTTTTATTCAGCAAAAATGGTTGTGTGCTAATCTTAGCCTAAGCTTCTCTCATGCTGGCTATTCAGAGAATTAGGTTTGACTTAGACTGAGCTTACTAAATAAAATCATACTTTTTTAGTACAAAATTTTATAATTTTTTTTTTTTTTTTTTTTTTTTTAGAGATTTGGTCGAACCGTCGATATTCAAAGACCTGATGAGCCAGGAGGCTTGAGGAGTTCCCCCACGCTGATTGGCGCGACGTAGTTGTTTCCAGCTAGGCCGAGCCGCACAACTTGCAAGCTCAGCAATGGGTGATAGATGCGGGTCCTGCCATCCAAGATACATCTTGTAGGAAAATAAAATTTGAATGCCAACATCATAAAATACTTAAAATAATAATAATAATAATAATAATAATAATAATAATTAAAGAATGAAGAAAATAATCTAATGTATATATATGAAAGTAAAAATTATGAGAAAATAAAGCATCAATTTAATATATCCAAGTAAGCATAAGATTCGCATCTTCTAATACCATTTGGATCAAAATAAATTTTTAATATGCCAAGTAAAGATAGAGAAAGAGTGTATGGAATGAATTGTATTATTAAAATATTAAAAGAATATTAGAAGCACCTATACTATTAAAGTATTGAATTGAAAACATCTTAGAAGCACCATCTAAAGAGCAAGAGTAAAAAACATTATATTATGGTCCATAAAATTTATAATTGCATTCTTACAATTAAAGCCCAGTCATATGAATTAAAATAAAGTTTACTAAATCATTAATGGTTGCTCATTTTTCATTGCATTACCATTATATGTAGCTGGGAACTTAGATTGACACTAAAAATTTAAATAGATAAATATATCAGTTGTTATTTTTCTTAAGTTTGCCATTTTAAATTTTATGAATTTATTGTTTATTATGGTTGGGTATTGTTCAGGAGAGATTTTTTCATTATTGCTGGTATCATTGGAAGTGGAAGATGTGGTTTCATGATCTATAATTTTTTTCTTTTTTTTTTTTTTACTTTGTTATTCTGCTTGGATATTCAAATTGTGCTTTTGTTTGGATTTGATAATGTATTAAATGATGTTTAGAAAAGGTCTTTGGTAAGGATATTCTTTTTTTTTTTAACTATTATTAATGTATCATTAGTTGAGAGATTGTATTTGAATATTGATCATGAATCATCATCATCTATATTCATATTCTCATAGTTTTATATTAATTATCTTTCATTGAATTTATCAACATCAATTTCATAATTATTTTTATTTATTATTAAATTAAATTAATTAATTTTATAAAATAATAAATTATGTGACAATAGAGAATGGACAGGGAGTAGGAAGATGGGATCACCAGGTTTCCTCCTACTCTTCGAGGTCTATTTTTTTTGCAGGTAAAAAATTTATCTAAGAATCTACTTTTTTTAGATAAATATTTTTTTAAATAATATTTAGATAAAAAAATAATTTATTTATATTATTTTATGCATAAAAAAGTTACTCCAAAATTTGTTATCTATATTCTTTTGTATTATTACTTTCTTAGGTAAATTGTTAAAATTTACCAATATTTTTCATGATACTCCTTATACTTTTAAGATTTAGAGAAAGTAGATGGCTGAGTTATTAAGCATGGAATGATGAAAATATTGAAAATGAGGATAGAGTATTTTAAAAATATAATTAAATATCTATTTTATTGGTTGATAGAAAAATGATTTAGTCACTTTCTAAGTGGGTAAGATTTTTCATCATTTCATGGGTAAATGCTATCCAAGAGAAAGAAATTTTTTCATTCTGAAAAATGTGAGAACATGAGTAAGTTGATCAATGAAAAATAGATAAATTTTTTAATGATATTTATCCATAAAAGAACGGCCCTCAAAATTATCATGATTATTTTTCTCAAATATATCATTATTATTTAATTTATAATAATAATTAAATAGACCTAAGCCGACGAATCCAACCCCGTATTATAAGTGGCAACATGGGACTGACTTTGGATCTCATTATTCTTAATCTCGAAAGAGTAATGCTTTCTACACAACGTATAGTGTAGAAAAAATGACGTGGAGTGCACCGGATGACTCAATTAGAACACGTAGCCATATTTTTCTGTGCATTTAATATCTCATAGCGTTGAAAATTTTGAACGACGAAAATACTTATTTCCAAAAATTATGATATCTCTATACAAAAATCACAATATTCCTTCATAAAAATTATAATATAAAAATATAGCATTTTATTCATAATATCATAATTTTTATAAATAAATATCATAATTTTTATATAAAAATGACATAATACGCTTTCATACATATTCATTATTTTTTTCATTCTTTCCTGCCATATTATGACATTGTATACAAAAATTATGATATTTTAAATAAAATATTATATTATAAAAATATCATAATTTTTATAAAATAATATTATAATTTTTTTAAAAAAAATATTTTTATTATCTAAAATTTTAAATATTATAAAATATTAAATATATCTTAGAAAATGATAACGGCGTGTTTTAATGAGATTATTCGTGCAATCTACACGGCATGCGATGCAGAAAAAGTTACTCATCCCGAAAATAATTCCGTCGCTGTACCCCAGATCCCTTCCACTCTGTCGCATCTTTTGTCGGCGTCAATACAAGAATCCCTTCCAAGAAGAGGCGGGAGGAATGGCGATGGCGTTCAAGACCCGAACGCTTCAATTCGAGCGGCGAATTCGTCGGCGTTTCATCGGATCCTTCTCCTCTTGCTACTCTTCTCCCTCTTGCTTGTGGTTCTCCTTCCCGTTCGCTCCTCTACCATGGACAACAACAACTGGGCCGTCTTGGTTTGCACCTCCCGTTTCTGGTAACCCACAGCTATGTATCTACCTATCTCCTTGCTTTGTCTCTGCAAGAAGAGTTTCTTGATTCGTTTTTCTCCTTTTATTTTTCTCTTTTTCCCGGGTTTTTTATGGAGTGTTGGGCTTCTGGTCTTTTGAATGCTTCCTGTATGCTAATGAATTATTGGTCGTAGGTTCGGCTGCCAAGAAAAGGGGTGAATCTTGATTTCATGGGGCAGTCTTCTTAGGTTTTGATTTCAATGCCGTCATTGAAGAAGCCTTGTACTAGTGAATTGTTTAGGTCGGCACATTTCAAGAAAAGGTTGAATCTTGAATTCAACGCGCAGTCTTGTTAGGTCTTGATTTCCATGCCGTCTTTGAAGATGCGCTATACGTCAGTCGAGAAAGGGTTGAATCATGATTTCAATACCATTCTCGTTAGGGATCGATTCCAGTGGAGGTGGTCTTTTCATCTTCTTTCTTCATCCAGACAACTTTCAAGATATAGGGAAGTTCAGGCAGGTTGCTCATTGGTTCGATGAGTTCAATGTGAATAGGAAGATTGGTTTTCCCTGTTTGCCAGCCGTTGTACTAGGTTCCATGTTAGGCTGGTTCTTGTTCCAAATTTTCTTGCCAAAAAAAGCATTGCAAATTTTTAGAGAGTTACCATACGCTCAATTTATACATGAACCTCCTCTTTGATTTGAAATTATGCTCTAACCGCCCCTTTTTATTGCAGGAGTCTGGGAAGATTGGAGTGACGAGGCTTTTTAGGGTTTGGACGATATTAGTCGTTTTCACTTAACTGGCAGGCAATATATTTCACCTGATGTTTTTTAATATTAATTGACAACAACCAAGAACAAGATGGTTTGTGGGAAGAGATGTGAGACAGTAGAGGAGATAATGGCAAAAGATAAATTTGGAACCAAAGCTTCTCTGAAGGAGATATAACATATTGAGGAATGTGCTTGTTTCTGCATATTAAGAAAGGGTAAAATTCTCAAGGTGGTATGTTTTTATTAATCTTTTATCTGCAAATAAGGAGTAATAAGAAGTGATGTTGGGCAATGGGGCCAGGATGGATGAGGAATTACTCAGAACTCAGAAGTTTGTTCAAATGTAAAGGAAAATTATATTGTGAATGATTAGGTTGGAGATAATGTGCATTCAGCAATATTTTCCACTCAATCCTTATTCGGTGTGTTGATTTTATTCCTGTTCTCCTTGTTTTCTCAGTTTCTGTCTACATCTCACCATGTATTTATTATATGTCCGCTAGTCTTCAGACATTTCAGTCTTTCACTAGTTGTGTTTGGGAGTGGACTTGGAAGACAAGGGAAAGGATCATTTATGCGATGCTCCTACCGTATCCTGTTTCTGCAAAAGGTTTGTCTATAACTGACATCCATCAGCCCGAGCTAGTTGATTATTCACTGGCAGATTTTTAATTATACATACTCTTGTGCCTCAATATTATGACAAAAAAACTACTACTGCTATGACTGTCTACCTGAAACTAAGGTCATATATAAACATTGCATACTTTGATTCATCTATGACTTTATGGTTGGTGCCATTATTTATGTTTACCATTCTGCCCTTATTGCTTTATTATTGGATGTTATGTTGCTTCAGTTTGATGGTTATATCTGATTTTCATGTATCACCTTGCCAAGTTTGCATGAAGGTCCTGCTCTTGTCATGTAAGTTTAAAAGATGCTCAGACAAAATAACAACAGTTAAATTGCTTGAGGCGATGTTTCAGATAGTTGGACTGTGTTTCCACAATGAATACTATGCTTCTTACCATGTCATGTTCATGGCATTACCTTTTTGCTTTTTTGCCATCACTTATCTGTATAAATTTTGCTCATGAGGAGATGTACGGTTATTATGGCCTATTGCACCTTTGCTACCACAAACATGCCATTTGAAGGGCAGAATTTGGCATCTTTAAAGAGGGCATGCGTGGGCATCATCCTCACATTTTTAATTTTAGATGTGTATAAAAAATCTTTATTTTATTTTATATTCCTTATCAACTTTGTATTACTGTCTTAATCAATATATTTGAACACTATACCATTTCAATCTGAACAGAATATGCATGCAGAACTAATTACAAGTTCACATAAGTCAGAAAAATTTCCTCAGAGTTTGTCAAATTTGTTACTGATAACCACCAGCTACTTGTTAAGACATAAGATTATTTTGTGGCATCAATTACCTGTTAACTGAGAACATGGTGTTTTTTTTTCGGTTTGTTTTTTTTTTGTGTGGTAGAATTTCTTCTTTATAGATTAGTCTGCAAATTTTGTCAATTTTTCACAATGACACCTTTTGCATTAGTTTGTTGATTAGTATGTTGCATTTCTAACCAGGTTTAATGACAGACACATGGCCGATACTCTGTCCTTGGGTAGGTATGTTGAGGATTTCTTGGAGTGCTCTATCTCTTGATGTTTTATAGCTACTCAGTTGAAGAAAAACTTTCTCCCTTCCCTCAGGACAGTGAAATGACTTGGAATCCCTGATGAGTGGATAATACTTATGTTGGCAGATGACATGGCCTGCAATGCAAGGAATAAATACCCTGCCCAAGTTTTCAACAATGAGAGCCACCAACTTAATTTTTATGGAGATAATGTTGAAGTAAGTTTTTAAACTATGTGGATGTTCTAGAGGGTCTTAGCTTTGTATGGAGAGAAATATTTGTAAATGATGCCTCTGGCAGAATCTGGCAACAAAAAATATATGTGGGTTACAACTAGTTAATAGTAAATTTCAAAGTCACTAGCTAACAATGAATCCATAAACAAGTCATAAACTCTTTCATGCCCTGTAAGTTGTAATAAAAAACTCATTCCTGTCAAGAGTAACAAAGGCACAATATTTTTCCTTTCATACCACTTTACTTAATGATTTTTCATGTCGGTCAAGTTCCAAATGACAGTGGGACACTCTAGAACGCAGTGGGGGGGGGTAGCCAAGATATTGTTTAGGGTGAAATAATGAGATTTCAGTTGTGTTTTTAGAGTTAGATGATAGATCTTGGACATAACTCATGCTTAATGATATTATCTCTGGATCATCCATTAAGTTATGTAATGAAATTAGTGAATCAATCTTTACATCTTTCTGATGGAAATATTTGCACCTGAAAATGCTTACTTCTTGATCTGGAGAGACATACAGAAATTGAAAGCAGTGGAACCAAAATCAGCAGAATTACTCTAACAAGTGGGTCTGCAGAGTAGTTAAAGAGGTAACCTACCAGGAAAACTTCCACTGGATGCTTCTGACAGAAGTAGGTGGATGCCATAAGTTGTCTGAATATGTTAAATTACTTAACTAAATCCCACTGCTTTGACATGGTTGAAATTCTGAAACTACTCTACTCAATGTATTTAGCCCAAGTTCCTGGCACTTTTCCTCATAATAACCTACAGATACTTTAGCTGGGCATGCAAACATTCCCTAGAGATATCATGTATACCTAAAACTTTATTATAGGAGGAATTCCTCATCATCCTTTTCTAGAGGCAGAAAGACTTCTAGATTGAGCATCACACATTCTTGCAAGTTGCATGTAGCCAACGAGTTCTCTTTCTTTTGAAAGAAAGGATTTGAATCACAACTAACTTACCTAGCTGTACAACCAGTTCTTTCCTTGTATTTCAGCACACATGCTGTCATATGATCATGGCTTCTAGTGTTGGTATGCGCCAACTAGTATTGACACCCTGGATTGGTCTGGATGACCCTATCAAATCTGTTTTATGGAAGAGCTAGGCAGCCATGACAAATTTCCCAAGCTGCAGTTACCTGCTATTGAAACCCATGTATCTGGTTTTATTTTTAAACTCTAGACTTCCAAGAATACCCTACTGAAGCCCTATGCTCCATAATCAATCATGCTCCTCTTCTTCTCACCTAGATTCCATGTGCCCCCAATTGGGCATGGCAATAACATGATCCCTCTAGGTAGCTATTTCCCACCCCTCCTAGTAACCCAAATCACTTCTACCCACTTGCCTCTTCTCCCTTACCAATTTAGGCATGGTAAAACCATTCTTCTTCTTTCCTATATTTAATTTTTTGTTCTACTCTTTTTCTCTTCATCTTTGGTTACTCAAATTGCCGCCCCCCCTCCTCCTTCCTCTCCCCCACTTTTTTTTTTTTAAAAAAAAAATTATTTCAAAAAAATGATGGAAGGAACCATCCGGGCATCCAACTTTGTTTTCAGCAAGGTGATGAAAATGGTAGGACTTGTCTAGATCCATTAAGACCCACACTAGAAGTTGTCATTATCCTGGGGGCATCACAATGTTGATGTATTGGTAGTTAGTTTTTATATTTTTGGATCTCCCTAGAAGGCCAAGAAGCAAGTGATCACCTTTTCTTTTGCCCCTTAAACTTCTTTTTCTCTGTTTGTGGAGCTCATGATATTGGTCCAAGCACCTATGTTTTGCTATAGAAAAAATATTATGATAGTTGTAATATTTTGTTCTATACGATCATATCCATCTATTAGCCCCAAGGTTTGCAATCTTGGTACCAAATGCCACACCGGTTTTCTGCTAGATCGGTACAATACTTTACCATACTGACACTCAGTAAGCAGAAGCATACCGGTATAGTACCAGTTCGCTTTTTATCTTTTTTCAAATCTTTTGTTGTTATTATTATTTTAAGATTTAGAGATCTTCAAAATGTGATTTTAAGGTTGTTTATTGTTATTTTATTTCATATAAGTCTCAATACCATGTTTGCTTCATGGATGCAATTGTAATAAATATATGTATTGGTCTGCATCGGCAATGCACAGCATGGCATGAACTGTGCCAGCCAGTCCCATGGAACTGGCTCTTAAACCTTGACATATTTGTTTGTTTTGCAGCCATAATATGTCTGCTTCTAAGACATGTTATGTAGTGTATGTTACCTTTCTTTCCTGCTATGGTACTCTAATCAGCAAGCCTTATCTCGTTTATTCTGAGTTTAGTTTTGTTGGCCAGATATGATCTAGCAAAACATGTGATGTCATTTTATGACTCGATCTCTATATGAATTCTATTTATGAGTTGGTTTAAAATTCTTAGTCGACTTTGAATGAAAGAGGCCTACCATTGGAACCTAGAAGCCTAAGTAATAAGAAGGGAGGACTATCTCTTTTATCACACTATTTAAGCTCATGTACCAGCTTCATTCATGCTTTGAAATTATGTGGGACAGCAACACATACTGCTTCTATTATAGATGAGCATAGATATTAAAGAGAACCAAATAATAGCATAGTAGTTATAATATGACTGGTAGAAACCATTTTTCTTATGAAACTCCTATAGTTTTTATGGTGTCATTTGCTAAGATTGCTCAATCTTTGCATTGAACCTTTAGGTTGATGATGGAGGTTATGAAGTGACTGTTGAAAATTTTTTGCAAATATTGACTGAAGACATGCGAGTGTTGTCCCAAGATCAAAGCATCTTTTAAGTGATGAAGGAAGCCACATTCTTTTGTACATGACTGGGCGTGGAGATGAATTTCTGAAATTTCGAGATTCAGGAGAACTTCAGAGCCATGATTTAGCTGATGCAGCGAAGCAAATGAAAAAGAAGCATAGGTGAGACATTTTACATGTGTTTTTACCTTGTTGTTTGGATTTCTTTGAACCCTAGTTTACCTACTTATAGCTGTGGTATGTTCGATCTCTTTTGAAAAATTAGAGGCCCATCTGGCATATTCATTACCATTATTTTGGTAATCTTCTAACCATCAATTGATTTTTTTTTAAACTTTATTCTCAGATTCAAGGAGCTGCTGATAATGGTTGACGCTTGCCAAGCTGCCACTCTCTTTTCCCAGGTTTGTTTTGCATTTCTAATAATGTGATCATTTATTATGGCATTTACATGATTTTATAAACAAATACTAAAGAGGACTTCTCTTTGACAATGTTGACGCAGAATCTGGTCGTCGCCGGAATCAGCTAGAGTGGAGGTGGGTGAGGTCGCCGCCGGAGACCTACAAAACAAAGTCCCGTACGGAGCCGGTGGGGGGTGGCTCTGGCAGGATCCTCCAACGATCAAGTCAGCTCTGGCCAATAGGAATGAAGTGCTCGGGAATGAGTTCCGCAGAGCTTAGAGCTTAGAGAAGAAGAGGAGAGCTTAAAGCTTAGAGATCAGAGATTAGAGTTAGCATATCTGAAGGGTCCTTTTATAGGCGGAGCTTGATTGATGGTGACGGCCATATCATCCAGCCGTGGACCACTCGGGGCCGCATGGAGTTCGGTATGGAGAGGAAGGTGTTGTCAGGCGGATGGTGGCAGCCATACTGATGGGTTATGGGCCGATGGGGTTGATTACGGAGAGAGTGCTGTCGTCAGTAGTGGTGGTCATGTCGTCCGATCACGTTGTCTGTGGCAGACTGATGGCGACAGTTCGTCCAGATTTGATAGCCGTGGCTCTGAGAAAGCGGGCATTAATCGGTAGACTTCGATATGTATCCATTCCAGAGGAGTTCGGCCAAGGGGAAGCTCGAAAGAAGTTCGGTCGGAGGAGTGTGGAGGGAGTTCGGCCTTCACAGGCATCTGGCTGGAGGAGTGCGGCTAAGGCTCGATCGTTGGGGAGTTCGGAAGGAGCTCGGCCGCTGAGGAGTCCGACCGAAGGGGATGTCCGGAAGGAGTCCGGCTCCTGAAGAAGTCCGACCAAAGGGGAAGCTTGGAGGAAGTTCAGGCTCTCACGGGAGTTTGATCGAAGCTCGATCGCTAAGGAGTTCGGCCGACTGAAGGAGTTCGGCTAAGGTCCGACCGCTGGGAGTTCGAAGGAGCTCGACTGCTGATCAGTTCGGCTCTTTCGAAAATCTGACTGAAGCTCAACCGCTGAAGAGCTCGGCCAGGGCGCAATCGCTGAGGAGTTCGGCCAGGGCACAACTGCTGAGGAGTTCGACCGGAGGAGGCTTGGAGGGAGTTCGGCTAAGGCCCGGCCGTTGGGAGTCCGAAGGAGCTCGGTCGGTTGAAGGAGTTCGGCTTCTGGAGAAGTCCGACCGAAGGAGAAGTTTGGAGGAAATTTGGCTAAGATCTGACCGCTAAAGCTCTTCCATGGCTACCAGTTGCGTTAAGCTGAGCATCGAACTGAATTTCGACAGGAGCGGGGTTTATCCCTGACAATAGTCCTTCCACTTTCGAGTTCGAAATTCGAAGGAAGGGAGTGTAGAAAAGACGACTGCCGAAGTTTTCTTCTGGACTTCGTGTTGGTTCAGGTCGAAGCTCAGGGGAAGATCTCATCTCCAGACGAAGTTGGTGCTGAAATTGAAGCCCGGGGGAGATATTACCTCCAATCGAGGTTGATACGGATGCTCGGGAGAGATCTGATCTGCAGCCGGGGTTGACGCGGTCGCTCGGAAGAGATCTCATCTCTGGTCGAGGTTGTCTCCAATCTTTTCTCTGGTCGAGGTTGTCTCGGTCACTCGAGCCGAGGTTGCCGGACCCTCGGGGAAGATCTTGTTTCCTGCGATCGAGGTTGATGCGGACGCTCAGGAAAGATCTTATCTCCTGCCGAGGTTGATGGAGATCTTGTTTTATGTAGACTTCGGAGCTCGGATTTGGATTTTGCTCGCGTTAGGACGAGGTTCCCCTCCTGCTCCTAACGGACTATGGGGGTACCTTCGGACCGTCGTCCGTGCCTCTCCCTCCGTCTCATCTAGGGTGAACGAGGCCTTCGATTTTACTCGCATTAGGATGAGGTTCTCCTCCTGTTCCTAACGAGCTGTGGGGGCACATTCGGACCGTCGTCCGTCTCCTCCCATCTCGTCTAAGGTGAACGAGGCCTTCGACTTTGCTCGCATTAGGACGAGGTTCTCCTCCTGTTCCTAACGGACTGTGGGGGCACATACGGGACCGTCGTCCGGGCCTCTTCCTCCATCTCGTCTAAATGAACGAGGCCTTCGACTTTGCTCACGTTAGGACGAGGTTCTCCTCCTGTTCCTAACGGGCTGTGGGGTACATTCGGACCGTTGCGTCTTCTCCCATCTCGTCTAAGTGAACGAGGCCCTTCGACTTTGCTCGCGTTAGGACGAGGTTCCTCCTTTTCTAACGGACTGTGGGGGCACATACGGACCGTCATCCGATCTCTCCTCCCGTCTCGTCTAAGGTGAACGAGGCCTTCGACTTTGCTCGCATTAGGACGAGGTTCTCCCTAATCCTAACGGGCTGGGGGGCACATAAGGGCCGTTGTCAGGCCTCTCCCCCCATCCCGTCCTTTGTGAACGGGGCCTTCGACTTTGCTCGCATTAGGACGAGGTTCTCCTCCTATTCCTAACGGGCAGCGGACAAGGATCTTCGAAGCTCGGAAGAGATTTTTATATCTCTGGCCAATGTTTGGCTCGGTCGCTCGAAGAGATTTTATCTCTAGTCGAGGTTGTCAACGGTCGCTCGAGAGAATCTTATCTCTGAGAGATACTGCGATCGCTCGGGAGAGATCTTATCTCTAGCCGAGGTTGACTCGGTGCTCGGAGAGATCTTATCTCTAGCCAAGATTGTCAGCGGTCGCTCGGAGAGAGATCTTATCTCTGGCCGAGGTTGACTCGGTCGCTCGGAGAGATCTTATCTCTAGCCGAGGTTGTCCACGGTCGCTCGGAAGAAATCTTATCTCTAGTCGAGATTGACTCGTTCACTCGGAAGAGATCTTATCTCTGATCGATGTTGACTCGGTCGCTCGGGAGAGATCTTATCTCTAGCCGAGGTCGTCCACGGTTGCTCGGAAGAGATCTTATCTCTGACCAAGGTTGAAGATCTTTGACCTGCTCGTGTTAGGACGAGGTTCTCCTCCTGTTCCTAACACGGTAACTATTGACTGCTTCTTTCCTGTCATCGCATAGTTTTTGCATCCAGAAACAATATTATTGAAAGGAAAGAATTTTACCGAGGGAAAGTTACTGGCAGCACATCCCCGTTTCAGGGTCGTGGGGGCGTTGTTCCTCCGGATTCTCTTGGGCAGCAAGACCTGGGCCGGACGACCTCCTGTATCTCATGCTGGCTTTCTCAATTTGGAGCAAGCCTTTCTTGGCTTTGTCGCCGGGAGACGACGAATCGTCGATGCACCAAGCTCCTCCCCGGGGTAACGTTGATGATGCCGTGAGGCGGCCGACCTCATCGTTTCTGGTTACGGCAGCCCTTGGCCGATCTTCTCCTACTTCAGGCTGAGAATTTGCCCAGCCGTCCCTTTCTGACGAGCTCCTCAATTTCGTGTCGGAGCTGAATACATTCCTCAGTATCGTGGCCGTGGTCGCGATGGTAGAGGCAGTACTTATTTCGATCGTGCTTGTTTGGGGGAGATCGTAATCCTTCTGCTCTTGACAGCTAGTTCTTAACTTCGGTGAGAATTTGAGTTCGAGGAGCGTTGAGGGGGGCATAGTCGCGGAACCTTTCGGAAGGAGGGCTTCTTTGCGCCCCTCTATCGGGGCTTCCTTGGTGGCGAGCTCGAAGAGTTCGGGCCCGTCTGCTCTCGGATGGAGTCCGTGAGCGCGGCCGACCTTCCTGTGAAACCTTCTGCAGGAGAACTTCATGCTTCTTAGTCGGGATTTCCTTGACGATGAGCTCGAGGGGGAGTTCGGCCTGGCTTGCCCGAACTTGATTTCACCTCCAATGAATTCTTTGTAGGGACTTTCTTGGAGACATACTCGAGGGGGAGTTCGGCCTCGCTTGCGCTGGGGTGGTCGTGAGCTTGGCCGAACTTCATTCCGCCTCCTGCGAAATCTTAGTTGGGGGTTTCCTTGATGACATACTCGAGGGGGAGTTCGGCCTGGCTTGCCCGAACTTCATTCCACCTCCTGTGAATTCTTTGTAGGAGCTTTCTCGATGGTGAGCTCGCGCGGGAGTTCGGCCTTGCTTGCGCCGGAGAGGTCACGAATACGGTCGAACTTCATACCGCCCTCCTGGGAAGCTTTCTGCGGGAGAATTTCTGCTCTCCGTTCCTCCTTCCTAAGGGTGATTGGTATGTCCAAATGCTCCTCCTTAAGGTCGGTTCCTCGCATCCTCATGGCGGGTTTGCTGGCAAAGCCTCCACCGGAGGCTAAAATGGGAGCAGATGGATTTGGCGCGAAGGCCGCCGATCGTTGAGTTGAAGCTCTCCTGGGAGGCATTTTCTCTTCGGAAAAAAACTCTAGAGAGAAAGAAGAGAGATCTCCGGAGAGGAGAGAGAGAAATCATCGTCAAGCACTCCTTTAAGAATAAGGGAATCTCGGAGGTTCACCGTCCTTCCTCCAGCATCAATCTGTTGACGCAGAATCTGGTCGTCGCCGGAATCAGCTGAAGTGAAGGTGGGTGAGGTCGCCGCTGGGGACCTGCAAAATAAAGTTTCGTCCGAAGCCGGTGGGGGTTGGCTCCGGCAGGACCCTCCGACGATCGAGTCAGCTCTGGCCAACAGGAATGGAGTGCTCGGAAATGAATTCCGTAGAGTTTAAAGCTTAGAGAAGAAGAAGAGAGCTTAAAGCTTAGAAATCAGAGATTAGAGTTAGCATATCTGGAGGGTCCTTTTATAGGCGGAGCTTGATTGATGGTGACGGCCATATTGTCCGACCGCGGGCCGCTCGAGGCCGCATGGAGTTTGGTATGGAGAGGAAGACGTCGTCAGGCGGATAGTGGCAGTCATGCTGATGGGTCATGGGTCGATGGGACTGATTACGGAGAGAGTGCTGTCGCCATTAGTGGTGGCCATGTCGTCCGATCACATTGTCTGTGGCAGACTGATGGCGACAGTTCGTCCAGATTTGATAGCCATGGCTCTGAGAAAGTTGGCACTAATCGGTGGACTTCGGTGTGTATCCATTCCAGAGGAGTTCGGCCAAGGGGAAGCTCGGAAAGAGTTCGGCCGGAGGAGTGCGGAGGGAGTTCGGCCTTTACAGGCATCTGGCTGGAGGAGTGTGGCTAAGGCTCGGTCGCTGGAGAGTTCGGAAGGAGCTCGGCCGCTGAGGAGTCCGGCCGAAGGGGATGTCCGGAAGGAGTCCGGCTCCTGAAGAAGCCCGACCGAAGGGGAAGCTTGGAGGGAGTTCAGGCTCTCGCGGGAGTCTGACCGAAGCTCGGTCGCTGAGGAGTTCGGCCGGCTGAAGGAGTTCGGCTAAGGCCCGGCCGCTAGGAGTTCGAAGGAGCTCGACCGCTGATCAGTTCGGCTCTTGCGGAAATCCGATTGAAGCTCGACTGCTGAAGAGCTCGGTCAGGGCGCAACCGCTGAGGAGTTCGGCTAGGGCGCAACAGCTGAGGAGTTCGGTCGGAGGGGGCTCGGAGGGAGTTCGGCTAAGGCCCGACCGATGGGAGTCCGAAGGAGCTCGGCCGGTTGAAGGAGTTCGGCTTCTGGAGAAGTCCGGCTGAAGGGAAAGCTTGGAGGGAATTCGGCTAAGACCTGGTCGCTGAAGCTCTTCCGTGGCTACCAGTTGCGTTAAGCTGAGCATCGAACTGGACTTCGGCAGGAGCGAGGTTTATCCCCAACAGACAAATTGAAAGAACTTTGTTTTTGGACATTTGTGTAACATAAAGCAGAGGCTGACACAATTCAACGATTCTCAAAGATCATATATTTGCCTGGCAAAGCCAAGGAGTATTTTGTACTTTAGGAACTTAAATTATCCATTCCTTGACAGTGAATGGAGAAATATGGCAACAAAAATGATTATAAATACTTGATATGTGAGAGCTATGGCTTATGAAATAACATAAATAAAAGGAGTCTGACCTTTTTTTATTCAATCTTATTTAAAGAAACTAGTTTTATGACATATCACATGTTTACTCCTAAAATTTTTATAATTATTTTGTATGACTGATGATAGATGGGGTCAACAAATTTATTGTAAAATATAGAAGGTAGTCTAGGATTATATTTTTGATATGGTCTTAATGATGTGAATGACTTTAAAAGCCTTTCAACAATTAATGATATGAAACCTACTTGACTTGGATGTCTTTGTGATTTTCTTTGCCTTCTAAGGTCAGTATATGATTCAAAGTGTGCATTAATGTAAATTTGCGTGTATAACATTTGTAGTTAGGTAGCTAACAAAGAGTTATAAGGACTACAGGAGAAGTAACTTTGCACAAGGGCCTCAAAAGGCTTTTACTCCTAACCAAGGCTTTAAGTGCCATTGGTATGGTCTGGAATGCCTTGTGCTGTACTGTGCTGAAATGGAAAATATTAAAATTAGACTTAATTTTTTTTAAAAAAAACCTTTTTCAGTTTAAAAGTCAAAAATGGATTTAATGAGTGTCATGATGATCTTGTGCTGATGCCAATATGGCATGTGCATTCGAATGCCTTCCAAGTTGTTAATTTGGTTGAATTTGCTGAATTCAAAGAACCATGATTCTGTCATGACAACAGATTGGACTAAACGTGCACAAGACTGGATCTAAAATCATTTTACTTGAGTGATGAGGGAGGCAAAGAGAACCAAATAACTGATCTCAACTGTTTGATGGTTAAAGATCATGTTATTCCTTGTTCGAGGGAATTGTCAACTTGATATGTATTTGTGGGGAGGCCATGGATATATGTCAGCTAATATTTTCATAAGAATTTCTGTAGTTTTTGTAAGTACAATTTTAAGTAAGCTTAGCAATTTAGCATCTAAAGGTTCTATTCTAGTTACAGTAACTTAGGGAAGTTTAGCTGTCATTGCAGTTATGTTTTGAGAGTGCTAGCTATCTTGCACATGGAGTTCCATCATGATTGAAATTTTGTTAGTCCTATCTTTATTGTCTTTTTGATTTCTCTTGGTCTATTTTTAAGTATTACTTTTCAACATAGTTTGTATCTTAGAGTTGATTGTTACCTATGTCAAGCTTTGCCATCTTGTCTCTTTATTTAAACTTGTTCTAGAAGTCTATGGAAATTTTGGAGCACTGATCCCTTGTTTAACAATCTTAAAGTTGTGACAAATAAGGTAGGCTTTCATATCCTAAGCTTTATGTCATTGTTAGGCCTTTTCTTACTCATGTTGCTAGGAGTTTGTATTAATTTGTTGAAGATTGCCGTTCGATTAACAGTTGTAAAAACCTGTTCCTTCCATGAAGCCTGGACAACCTGTAGTTTAGCTTGAAAATGGGCACATTTTAGTGGCAGAAGGCTTTGATGATGAAGTCTGTTTAGAAAGTTCTGATTGGCTTGAGTCCATAGTAGTTCTTAGTTGTATACTTAGAAGATCAGTGTTCTTTCCTTTTCTCATGTCTTTTATTCCAAATGCTCCAAGGAATTCTGGAAGGTCTAAATAAGAGATAACCTACACCATTAAACTTTGGTTTATTTGATAAAGACAATAGCTTTCTTCTCCTCTTATTTTTCTTCAACCTAACTACTAATAGGAACTTCTCATGATGAAGATTTTCCTAAAAACCATCATGCTTTTTTCTTAGTGTATAAAACATTTGGGAAACTAGAACACAAATATAATTACAGACTTGGGCAAGTATAGGTGTATACCTCTAGTTTAAAGACCAAAATGCTCTTGAAAGCTATTGTCTGCAACTAACATAACAAGATGTGACAAATATTTTTCATATATAGAACTGGAGGTGTACCAGGAAGGTGCCTTACCAAATATTGATCCGATAACAGTGTTGGAAGTAGGGGGTTCTTAATTTTGTTATCAAGCCCATTACCTATCCATGATTTTACATCCATTTCCTATGCCATTTAAAACTATAAGCAACATGATATTTTCAATTGATTGTCATGCCATCTTTCTTGTTTGTTGCTTCTAAGAGCTATTCAACAAAAAATTTTAGAAAGATAAAGCTAGGTCACTTGGACGTGAAGAAATGATCTATAAGAATTAAACAAAATAAATGGTGAAGAAAAATGGAGGTTAACAAACAATAAAGTTATAAATTAGATTTTTATCCCACCAAGGGCCTGTTTGCTTGTCGGGCCCAAAATCCTATAGGATTAATGGGATTGGGCCACCACAACTAAGAAAATCAGCTTGGGCTAGACTTGTTTAGACAAAAATCCTGGAGCCTTTGGAGCAAGCCAACCCAAATCCCATAGGGAGAAAAAAAATCTCTCTAGCCCATGCTGATTTTCTTAGTTATGCTAGCCCAATCCCATGAATCCGATAGGATTTGTGGACTGGCACAATACAACCATCCAAATCAAGTTGGACTAGGTTATATTTGCACAAACCCAGAATACTTATAGCAGGTCTTTTTTTCTCCCTATGGGATTTAGGCAGGCCCACTCCATTAGTACTCCGAGTTCTTATAAATATAGGTCTCATCCATTTGACTTAGCTTGTTGTCGTGGTCCAACCCACGAATTCCATGGGATTTGGGCCCAGACATCCAAACATACCCTAAGGGCTTGTTTGGAAAATCTAGTAGGATTGTACTGGATTTTCCATTGGATGATGGATTATATGGTCTATTTTAAGACCCATGTCAACCCAATCCCTCTCCAGCCCAAATCCCATGAGAGAAAACAAGGCCTCCAAAGGTCTTCTTTTTTCCATCCTATAGTCCAACAAGCCTATAGGTAGGATTTAGGCCAAAACTAGGTTGGGCTTTTAGAAAAAAAGGGGTTGGTAAGCTAACAGGCCCGATTACTATAGAAAATCCAGCCCAGACATGCTGGATTTCTTGAGAGAGTTGCATCATTTTCTTTAAAGAGAGATTTTAAAGCCATTGTTTTTCCACTTGTAATCTGTAAAACCAATAGACTATTGGCCAAAACATATTCAGGCTATAATATTTTCTAAGAGATTCTTTTAAAAGTTTACTAATATTTCTCAAATAAATAGCTTGAATTTTTCATATAAATTCTTAATTACTTAAAAATTAGTGAATTATATTGTAATTAAAAAAATCATCATATTAGTTCAAAAAAATACTCTACATTATCTATGCATAATACTAATTTTTAATAATTTTATATTTTTTAAATACTTAAAATTAATTTTTTTATTTAATAAATTAATATTTAATTATAAAATATCTAGAATATTAATTTAGTTCGGACTAGTATAGCACCTTCCTAGGAGTGCTAGGAATATTTTTTTCAGCCCATGGGTATGGACTAATCACCACTTATTTTTTATTTTTTTAAAAAAAATTGGGCTTGGGTTTGTATAGTCCAAATTCAAATAAATGGCTACAAAATTGAGCTAACAAGTAGCATGCATATCCCCAAACATGCTACCAATTTTATAGAATTTTTTAAGTGTTATTTTACAGAATTTAATCCGAATATATTTTTAATCTAAAAACTTATACTATTAATGAAAAATCATGATTTTTCGGTATTGCATAGATTATCGTTAGATCTACCATGCCACTCGTCTTGCACCCTTTCAACAATCCTTACCCAAATAACACCAACGTCCACTATTTATTCCTTTTGCTTGTACATATTTTTAGTTTATTGTGCGGTCAGCCCCTAGTTGTGATACTTAAAATCATTGTTCGTCGAATTGTC
Source organism: Cocos nucifera (assembly GCA_006176705.1). Classification (NCBI taxonomy): domain Eukaryota; kingdom Viridiplantae; phylum Streptophyta; class Magnoliopsida; order Arecales; family Arecaceae; genus Cocos; species Cocos nucifera. Next base: position 1,751,667 of record QRFJ01000034.1, on the reverse strand, counting down.
CCGAACCGGCATGTAGTTTTGGCGTTTGATTCAAAATGCCTGCAAAAACAGAGTGGGGGAGAAGGAGAGGAAGAAAGAGAGAGAGAAGGAGAGGGAAAGAGATGGAAAGGCCCGTGGTGGCCGGTCGAGACCACTGGAGGACCGCCGAGGCCTGCGAGACTCTGTGATGCTCTGCGAGACAGCTTAGAGAGAGATAGAAAGGGGGAGGGAGAGAAATGAAAGGAGGGAAAGGCAATAGGGAGGCCATCAGAGGGCCATTAGGTAGATGCTGAACGACGAAAATCCATCTGCAGTCGCTGTGGATTTTAAACATGGGCGATCCACCCCTACTCATTATTTTTTTTTAATGCCATTCACAGTGAAGTCGGCAATGGATTTACCGGCTTCGAACCATGTTTTTTAAAAAGCGTGATGAACAGGGGACCCTCCCTTATTTTGAATCTGTGGCAGCTGTAGGTGGATTTTCGTCGTCTGATGGCCAACCATGTCACCTTTTCCTCTCTCCATTTCTTTTCCTCCCCCTCTCTAATCTCTCTCGCAGAGAACCATGGAGGTCTAGAGGCCTCGGCAGCCCTCTAAGGGCCTCTACGACCCTTTAGTGGCCACTATTGATGTCTCTGCTGGCCTCCCTCCCCCCTCTATTACTCTTCCTTCCCGGTTCTCTCTCATTTCCTTGTTAGTTCGGGCCCAATACAAGGGCATACTGTCGGCCTGCCGATACGGGTTCCGGTTCCGAGCTGGCGAACATTGATTAAAATTTCTGAAAAGTTTACTAATTGCAGGTTATTATTGAAGCAGATATTGATATAAAACTTATTCTTCCCTATTCAATATACAAATCTATTTAGTTATGCAATGATAATTATTATTGTTCCTCTGTGGCATCTTCAATAGTTTCCATATTGCCACCTAATCTATGTGGACCTTCGTAAAAGTTGCCTCATCCATTAGATGCCCTTTTTACCAGTTCTTTTGAATATGTCTTTAGATTGACTGTAATTTAATTTAGGATATCCACATTTAGGCCATGCAAAAAAATGGTGGCTAATTCTAAATAGATCCATTCTATTATTTTATCATGATAGTTTTATTTAGTTTAGTGATTATTTTTAAAATTATTTGGATGCCCTTTGACCCATCCTCCACCAGTTTTCTTTATTCTGGAGCAAAATTGGTGGGAAGGAGCAAGATAAGAAGTATTAACTCTAGTTTGCTTCATGCTGTCCTGAATGTCATCAAGCAAATAGGGCCTTAGGGTAAATGAGAGGTAATATATGTGATACCTTTCATCCTTTCCCCTCCAAGCTGTGTATTAAAGTTAATGCATTTTGTGAAAATTGAAAACTTTAGTTGAATTCAGAATCTCTACAAGACTCTCCAAGAGTGAGGTGTAAATACCATTCTTAGGGATAGGGCTTGGATGGTTTTGCATGCAAGATTGTTTTACTGGAGCTTGAATGGTTCGTTGGTTTGATGTTACCTTATAATTGTCTCTTGATTGGTGAATCTTGTAGGGAAGTTTTCTAAAACTAGTGCAAATGAGAAAAGACACATCAATTTTCGAACATTTGAGTGGATTTTATGGAAATTGAAATTGTTTATTGCATTATTTGCTGCTATATATGCTACACTAAAGTATGCTCCTAGGTAAGGTACCGACTTTGGATCTGCCACTTGAGCATGAGGGTCGAATTCATCAGGCTATTGATCATGAGCAGAGGACTCGGTTGAATCACGCTCATGGGAGTCTAGGCACGGATTTGGCTATGGGTATGTTTCTTTTGCTACCTAGGCTATGGATCTGTCTTCACTGGCACTTGGTCTTTCTCATTTTTTGAGATTTTGGTATGCATCTGGATCAATGTAAGCTACTAAAGCAACTGGCTTGCTTACATACATGATCATACAGGCCAAAGAACCAGCTATGCTTGTAGCAACCATTTCGAAATGGTAGCAACAAAGATATTTATATACACAGGCATGGTTATTCCAAACTATGGTCAGAAAAAGGTTGCTTACTTGATATAAAGGGCAAGCACTCTTGGCCCAAAGGTAGGCATTCTCGTGTTTCAACCCCATGTTACTTTAATCGTTGTGGGGCACTGGGTACTTACAACCTCTGTGAGTTGCAAGTGAATGGGGCCGATGTGTGGCAAATGGACGGTTTGAAAAGCCATTTCTCACCTCAACCCCTTAAGGACTCATTTGGTTACTGGAAAGAAGAGGGGAGTGTGGTCGACAGAATAATGACAAAGTGGTTTATGTTTTGTTGGAGGTTTCAAATGAGAGGGATGGGAAAGTAGCCTTCCCATGGAAGGTTTTTTTTTTTTTTCCAGAAATGCCCTTAACTCTAGTGGCTTATGTTCTTCTTGTAGTCAGTTTATAAAGGGCATAAAAAGTATTTTATACAACTTTCTCATGAAAGTAGATGTTTAAGCAAACATAAGTCACTCTAGAAAGTGTGCTTTCTATACCATTTTCCCATGATCAACTAAACATGCCAAAACCGCTTTCCGATTTATAATATATCCAGGCATTAATTTCCTGGGAAACACATTCCAATGAGGTAAAATTCTTCATGCCAACCAAACAAATCCTAAATAGGAAGAGGGTACTTTACTAATGGGGGGGCAGTTGCATCGCACCTGACTCTGGTGAATTAAGCAAGAATTTTAGGGTAGGGCCTAAGAATGTACATCCAAGTGCTTTTCTAGTTCCTGTGCTTAGACCCTTGACTTTGTGAGGACCCGATGTCTCTACTCTCAAGTAAATAGATTGAGGGAAATTCATCCCATGGAAGTGATTGCACCAGCTCACAATCACATTAAAAATGCACTAAATAAAAGAAAAAAGCAATATTGATAAGATCAAGATGTTGTAATACATCATAAAAAGTGGGACCAAGGCCTGTGTATCTAGCTGATGATGGAGATTTTACATTTCTATCATGATTTGATTAGGCCTATGGGGACAAAATCATTTAAAAACCTACACTCATATTTTTGCTTAGAAAATTATGGAGTACCATGCTAAAGTGTGGCTGAATTTCTCCTTGTAGTTATTGAGTTGCTGATTTTATTACTATTTGTGATTGGAAAAGGCTAGGAATTTAATTGAACATTAGTAGTTTTTCCTCTGATGATTAAACAAATTAACAATTCTTTCTTCAATGAAAGTTAGGATTGTTCTATTAATCTGTTAAATGCTCATCTAGAATTTTGGAAACTATACTCTTGTCTGTTGGATTTGAATCAGCTAGTTTAAGATTTTTGACACCACCTTTGGAATCTGCAGCTTCAATCTCCTGGTGTTTTGGCAATTGGAAGTAACAAGAAAGGGGAAAAATCCTACTCTCACCATCTTGACTCAGATGTAAGACCAGGTCTTCTAATGCCATTTATCTTTGCATGAGAATTCTATGCTGGCATAACTACAGACCTTAAGATTGCTGCAGCATCTAGTGTATTCTAGTTTGATCCTTGTCACCTGAGTTTGATTAACTTTTACTGGAAATGTTTCCTTTATATGTTGTAGATGAAGGAACCAGTGCAGGGTTAACAATGCTACTTTCGAAATTTTTTTCGAAAATAGCTAAAATACAGTAGAAAATTAATTAATTACTGATCATATCAAAAAATAAACTCTACACTAAGGATCTAAACATGACATAAATGCATACATATCAGATCAGAAAAATTAAAATAGTGCAGTAAACTATTTACTATGTCTAAGTGTTCTGAACACTATACCTTGTGCGGGTAGTCGATCACTGCAATCTGATCGTCGTCGAGGAGGTCCGCTAGTTACGATGCAGCCACACATATGTCTGGCCTCCACGGATCATCCACACGAGGCTCCTGATCCTGATCAGCTCCCCGCAAGTGCTAGCTCGGCATTGGAGTCTTTCAGGGGCTGTTTCAATTGAACGACTTCGATCTTCATCTACGGGCTTCACGGACGCTCTGGATTGCTAGTAAATGCAGTAAAGAGATAGAGGAGGCTCTCCTTAAAATTTGGTGGGCTCACGACACTCGTAGCACACACAAATCCTTTCCGAACCTTAGGTCAAAACCCTAGGGTAACACGCTCACCCAAAACCCTGCGCACCTTTTTCTCTAGAACTCTTTTCTTAGATTTTCAGAATTTTTCTCCATGCAGAAGGTGGCTTATTGACTGAGTTTCTCTCCTTTTTCAGATGTCGCACGCCCAGAAAAATCCACTAATTTAAAAAAATACTTTTCTGCATTCACAACGCATAGAAGGATGAGATCAAGTTAGTTTTTGATTCAAATTCAAACTTGATTTGAATTCAAACCAAAACTAATTGATCTTATCTACTTTGGGCGTGAGAAAGGAAGGCGTGCACCATCCCTTGTGCATGGAAAAACTTCACGAGAAATCTTTTCTCGTGGAGTAAAGGGGGCGCAGAAAAGTAAGGTGGCGCATGGATAAGGTAGAGTTTGTTTCTTATCTAAGTTTGAATCTCATTCAAACTAAAACCAATAACAACCAAAGCTTATCCATAAGGGGCATACAGAAGGAAGGCGTGTGACTCTTTTGTGTAGGGGAAAATATACGAGAACTCTTTTCTCGTAGAAAAAAATGGGCGCAGGAAGGGAAGACTAGTCAAACTAGTCTTAAATTTAAACCTCATCCAATTGAACTAATCCAAACAGATTTGGCTAGGTTCAATTAGAATAGATTAAATCCAACATAATTAGGCTTAATTAGGCTCAATTAAATTCTAATTAAATTAGAAATTAATCAAGTCCAACCCCTGATCAAATCAGGGATCAAACCTCCTTAGTAATTAGGTCAACTCGTGACCTAATCAGGTCAAACCCAACTGAACCCAATTCAATTGGACTTGAAACAAAAATAATTACTCAATCAAATTGAGTTAATTAGCGATCAAATCACTAATAAAATCTCTCATAAATTCAGAGTCCAAATCTGATGAGTGTCCGGACAACAAAGTTCCATAAAAATGAAACTCTTGATCGAAGAGTTCCAGTCCAGTGGAACTCTTGACCATAGAGTTCTAGTCGAGTAGGACTCTTCACCAGCCATCAGATCAGATAGGAACCTCTAGTGTGTGTGACTCCGCAGGTCCGAATCTATGCCGGTAGTATAGAAATCAATTTTTATACTAATCGAAGTGATCATCTAGCAATGATACCTGACGTCCGAATAGGTCGAATAGTCGCAATCACAACATTCAGAACCTACGCGAATATGATTACCGTATAATTCATCCCTATGACCTTTGTGTAATAGATGATTCAGGGTTAGACTTTAATCCTAGAAAATACATTCATGTTGTGTCTCAAAGCAATTAGTCCCGTGACTCACTAACACTATCCTGACCAAGGTTTTGCTAAATTGAAACACAATTGAACACAGCTCCTGAAACCATGAGTGGTCAATCACATCTTGATACACGCACTGACTCCTCGAGTACTTAATTGTGCCTAGAAATCTTCCGTCACTGAATTAGAAATTCAGGTAGTCCGGCACCAAAGCACGGTGAGTTGCTTGAAAGTCACCATGGTGATTTCAGATCGGAGGGACACTTATACCCATATTCCATTGGAGCTAATCTTAATAGAAGAAAAGCTCCGGAGTTGGTCACGTTCAGTACAGATGTACCTATACATCTCACTTGCATGCCATACCAGTGTCTCAACATTCCTTGGTTACGAGGACAACCAACCTATATGGCACACAACGATCTATATTCGATAAACGTTATCGTCCTGAGTAACAACGTATCATTTGATCGTGAACTATTTAAGGACTAAATGACGAATCCTTCTTTGTCGAATCTAGATAGTCCTAAGGACTTCATCACAATACAGAAGTTCATTAGAAGATAACAGAATTTATAATGAAAAATATTAAAACAACTTTTATTAATTTATAACTCATATAAAATTATAAATGTATACCCCAACCGTCAACAGGCTGACGATTGGCTTTGAAACACATTCCCAACAGTAGATTAGTGTATCCGTTGTGGATATATTCACTTTCTACACATTGATCTTTTTTGAGAAGCTGAACATGTACAGCAATGCCTCATTGAACTGGTAAAACAGATTTTTTTTTTCTTTTGAGCTTTTCAAAATATAGATTTCTTATTTTACTATACATGTGGCAGAATGCGCTACCAAGTCAGTATTTAAGATATTTATAGTTTTCTGGCTTCTAGTCTGGTCTAGAAAGATTTCAATGATTGTCTACAATTTCTTTTGTAGTCTTTGAAGAGAGAATGCTACCACGGGACCAAGATCAATGATGTCAAGGCAGATTACATAAACCCATTATATTATTTTTGGGGGCTTGGCTCAAACAGTTCCCGTCATTTTTCTGCGCACAGAGTCTATTATGGTTTGGTGTCTATATTTGATGACTCTACATAAGCTTGTTTCAGCACTGATACTTGACCTTGAAGCCTTGATGCAACCAATTGGCATTTGGCTTTATCATTCACTGCCTTGTGAATGACATTTATGTGAAATACTAAGAAAATCTGATCATCTTATGATTTGTTTTCTTGGCTGTTCATGTTTCACGGACCAAATACGGTGCAGAAATTCGCATGTAGTTAGAATGTGAAATTGTGAATTCTCTGCTTTAGCTTGTGACGTCAGACCTTTTATGCTTTTAAATAGATAAACACACCGTGCAGTTAGAATGTGAAATAGAAATTCAGCGGGAAGAGAGCCCTTCTAGGAATATGTGGTAATAGTGAAAAGGAAGAAAATAACAGAAGAGAGCAAAGAATAGAAGTGGAGGAAGAAGAATAGGAAGAGAAGAAAGTAGAGAGTAGGAAGGGCACACATAATGGTACAGAAAGAGATAGAGGGAAATGGTGTGTAGGGGAGATTGGGATTACACAATCCCCAAAAGCATCGGGGTTGTCAGAAATCACCTTTTAGAAGGAATTTGGTGCCATATTCCATCACACTTAGGCTGCTACTTCTTTTCCGGATTCATATCTACAATTTTTATGAACACATCACATATTGTCACATAAATTCTTAATTACTTAAAAATTAGTGAATTATATTGTAATAAAAAAATCATCATATTAGTTCAAAAAAATACTCTACATTATCTATGCATAATACTAATTTTTAATAATTTTATATTTTTTAAATACTTAAAATTAATTTTTTTTATTTAATAAATTAATATTTAATTATAAAATATCTAGAATATTAATTTAGTTCGGACTAGTATGGCACCTTCCTGGGGGTGCTAGGAATATTTTTTTCAGCCCATGGGTATGGACTAATCACCACTTATTTTTTATTTTTTTTAAAAAAATTGGGCTTGGGTTTGTATAGTCCAAATTCAAATAAATGGCTACAAAATTGAGGTAACAAGTAGCATGCATATCCCCAAACATGCTACCAATTTTACAGAATTTTTTGAGTGTTATTTTACAGAATTTAATCCGAATATATTTTTAATCTAAAAACTTATACTATTAATGAAAAATCATAATTTTTCGGCATTGCATAGATTATCGTTAGATCTACAATATGTCATGAAATCATTCCAAAAGACAAATCTGATATAATCTCAATACAAAAAAAGAGGGAGGAGAAGAGGAAGAAGAAGAGAGGAATCATACCTCTATTTTGGCTTGAATCCAGCGAGAATGGGTGTTTTTCTGTCTTTCTTGCTGATTTTTTTTTAATTTTTTTTTTTTTTTAAGGAGAGGAAGAGGCAAAAAAGGCACATGATGCCTTCTCTGCCTTCCCTTTAATTACTTGGGCAAGATGGGTGGCCAAACCACTGGAACCACCCTGATGCTTGGGACGGTTTAGGCCAGTTCGGGGCCTGAACCAAACTGAATTCCTGTCTTGTCCTGGTTCCAACCCAGAATGGGTTGGTACACCCGAAATCGAACAGCTGAGGGCGAGATGGCAAACTTTGACCTCATGGACACAATAGGAGGGTTTACTTGCACCAGCTGCTAAGTGCCAATTACCTCAATAACTGGCTAAAGAGCTGGCTTGTAATCATAAGTTTATCATGTTTTAATTTCATGCATGAATTCACTAACACATAAATTGGTATTTGATGTTCAGCAACATTTCAGTTAGAGTATAATTGGAAGGACGGTGAGGCAGAACCTGATGTTTTGCCCAATTTTTTGCTCCTGATTTTTTTTTGGTTAGTACAATATATAGCCATTCTTTTACAGAGATTTGAAATTTCTCAATCAACATGTTTATCTCTACTAAATTTCATCAAACTGGAATTTACTCTCTTCCACTGTTTCTTCCCTTTAAATTTGTCCATCAAGAAATGTTGCACCTAGCCAATCATGTAGTATTTTTATGCTTAATCTTGCTAATCAACCCACCGAAAAATTCTTTTACTTATTTGAGCTCAGCATCATCTATTATCAAATTTCATATTTCTGTGCTGATCAAAGAACATCTTAATATCTGCAGTCTTTGTAATTTATACGATCCAAGTCTGCTGATGTCAACTGCATATTACCCCATGGCTGTTTTACCAATGACCCCTGAATGAGGTATCATTCAGGGTTTCACTACATATATTTTGGTTCATCAGGCTAATGTGTTTCATTGGATGCTGACATGACCATGAACGGGTGCCTGTAACAAATTTATTGTCAGTCATGGCAACAATTCACACAGACTCAGCATACACTGGCATCTCAGCTGAACCTAAAATTGAAGTACTGTATGTCTTGGAAGATAATGAGGCTGACCAGATAATGTTTGAAAGTGAAACTCAGCAGAACAAAATATATGATCAGGACAAGAATGTGAATTTCTAAATGTTTTATTGGATGAGAAAATCTAAAAGAAGCTAATGGTTTGACATGTATGTGCAGGAAGAGAGCTGTAGTTTCCATACGTGGTTGAAACATTTACAAGAAAGACTGGAAGTTGAGAATGTTAACACTTTAGTGAATTTTGGCTTTGGAACCATGATTCTATCACTAGCGGTTTCCACTTGGCTATTGACATAGGCATTCCAAATCACATGCATGGGTCCTCATCTTTTGTGCCATAGCTGTACATGATGATGATATTCGGGAATTGACATCCGGTCCATTGCCTGATATTTCAGAGGTACATTTCTGGAATATGCCTAAAATTTTGTTGCATTTATTTGAATTCATTTTTTTTGATTTTCTAAACAAGTGATACATGTTCCTCTTTCATGACAATTCTACCTTTCAGAATAGTTCTTTCCCCTTTTTCCTTTTTAAGGGATATTTAAATTTGGGTATGAGGTTTATCAAGAAAGTCAGTGGTCAGTGTGGTAATGGTCTCATTTGGGCTCAGCTCAACTAGGAAATGAGCCAAGCTCAAAAAAGTTTCAAGCTCGTGAGTGGGACCTGGGAGTTGAATGCTTGCAAACTTTAATAGAAGCCTGGCTTAGCTCAATAAGAAGTTCACCCCAGAGCTCATATGAGCCAAGCTTGATCGGGCTTGTTACATCATGAGCCAAGCCTGAGTGCTGCTACTTGCGTTGGCTTGTCTTTTTTGCACCCCTATAGATGTGACAGTTTTGAGGCACTCATTGGTAATAATGGTAATGTCATTGCATGCTTCAGATGTAAGAATGTAGTCATCTATGCCCATAAACCAGACCCGGTTAAAATGATTGGCATGAACCTCATTTCTATTTTATGTTTCTTTATTGTTTGATATGTGGATATTACTTTTTCATGTTTATATCTTTTATGAGAATCTTTCATTTGTTAATATTTGTAGCTTATTACAAAGATAATTTCATGGATTAACCTGCTGAGGAAATCTCATTTTCTGATAATGCCAGTTGTACTAGTGGAACAATTCTCTTTGCTTTTCTCGTCTTACTTGATGCATTTAGATAGAAAATCTATAGAAGAGGTATAAAATGGTTGTTCTTGATTCTTACACTGAACAAATTTGTCCTTTAGTGATGAAAAATGGTTACCAGGCAGATGCAATTCACCTTTGTGGGAAGAAAGAAGGGTGACAAGTATGTCTTAAATTGAATGAGAGAGAGAGTCTAATCTGTTTGGAGGTCAAATCAAAGAGAAAGTAGATGGGATCCAGTTATTTGGGAAGCTCATCTGATTGGAGAAAAAGCAAGAGGGTGCAGGCATGTGATACTTATTGCAGGGAAAGAGTGACTGAGGTAATTAACAAATTTTTTAAGATAAGCAGGAGGGCATTCTCAGTATGAAAATGATATATGGAATCAAAGAACAATATTCCCTGAGATAAACATAACAATTTTGTGCCTCTTCTTTCAATCTTTTTTGTTGACAACAACAAGAAAAATGAGTAAAGAAGAATGATATCTATTTTGTCGGTAAAACAACTCAAATTATCAAAGAAAAGGGGGCAAAATGATGTCGATTTCCTTGACCAAGTAAGCCAGTGATATTATTTCTGACATTTGATAGAAGTTTGTGAAAGACATAAATATGAAACGAAAGTTACAGGGATGGTTATGTTCTTGTATCAGATGCAAGCAATTGCATTGTTACTACTGATGATGAATTCTTCAGAACCATCACTAGTATCTTTCTTAACAATCTCATTTCCAAATTTGCAGTTTTTTATTTTTTTTAATAATATGACTGATCGTTATGGTTTGCTGGTTTTCGTTCATAACACCATTATTGTTCTGTCCAACTGCAAAAGTTTTTCCAAGCTCATTTGGGATGACCTTCTTTTGAAGGAAAAATTTGATGCACATTTTCATTGATGGTAAGCCAATCAGCATAGGTAGACGCTCCATGGCTATTTCGTGGTTGAATACTGAAGATATTCATTTTGTCACTGTGGCTAACTTTCTAACATGCAGCACTTCCGTAATCATGGTTGGCTTTTGTATGTGAGATTAAGCCATTTTTTGTTACTATAAGGGTGGTTAAAGCAACCATAGAAAGGCCAGTCAACAGTTTTGAGGCATTACAGTCAGGAGGAAGGTTGAATATGGGAAGTATGTTACCAAATGGAAAGAGCTAACATCATGAAAAATGTCAACATGTAAAGATCAAAGTTTGTGTGCAGAAATTTCATTTCAGTAGGATGAATGTCTCAAAATGAAGAAATAATTCTAGACTTGAAGATGATAAACTTGAACTAGAGAGATAACCACAGGAGTTTGTTTTATCTTTTTTAGAAGGGCCCATAGGCAATGAGCTACGACAGGGCATAGCCCTCGATACCTCTACCCCCTAAACCCTGGCGAAAGGGGGATTCAATCCCAGGTCACTTGGTTAAAACTATCAAGAATTTTACCAGTTTGATAGACCAGCACCTTCTGAAAGGTTAAAGTTTGTTTGGCAATAAAATTGGTTTAAAGGAGCTTAATTTCAGGAAAGGATATGGATTCCAATGGGGATTCTTTTGAATTCTTCACCTGCATCATTTCAAAGACATCAACTGCTTGTATTGTCTTGGTTGGTCACCTATTATGGGAGGTTTTTTTAGAGCAGTGCCACATCAGAAGGTCCCTTGCATTATAGGCTTCCTGCATTTAAGCCCTTCCAGCCATGGCTCTTTCATTGACTGGAAACTTTTTATTTATCATAGACTAATGCTTAGGCATGTTAGTTTTGCAGAAAGCTATTTTATGCTTGTTCGCCTTAAAAAGAGTAGCTATATTTATTATTAGACTTGCCTTTATTTTGATTATCTGAGGAGTTTAACTTTATTACCTATTTAACTGGTTAATTTGTTTAGATTTTGATCAATAATTCAAACTTCACTATTTTTCCGAGTGAATTGGTTCTCAGATGGCATGTCGTAACAAGTTGTCGATTACTTTTGATACATTGAAGTATAACACCATCCATCTTCAGGTTCATTGTAACTAAAAATTTTTCAAGTTACGAATGACCGTTAAAGTTAACTAGAAGGTTAAAAGTGGTGGAAATTTAGGAGAAGACATCCAAGAGGTCAAACATCTGTAATTTTCATTTAGTCTTTGAGATTGTACAAGTTTTTGTTGAAAGCAGGACCTAGGATGAGTAAGATCTATATGAACTTGATGTGGATTGATGAATTTCTAACCACCACCCATGTGTAATCACTTTGATCTCCAAAAAATCAGGGGGAAAAATCTTATTGATTGAAATAAAAACCCTGCAATAACTGGTCATTCGCAAGTTGTGGATAAACTAAGCAGGCAAGTTGGATCTCAGACAGGCATGTAGACCGGATTGTTGTATGGAAGCTGGACATCTGTCATTATGATGTGGATGTCAAGATTTTGTATGGACTCACGCACGGGTAAAGAGAATATATCCTGTCAAACCTAATCATTGGGTCCTTAGCTTGTCGACACTGGTTCCTAGTGAATAGTTAATATAGAGAATCTCTAATGAAGTTTGTAGGGAATGTAGTACTTTTGATGTGCATGCATACAGGACGGTTAAGTATATTGTGATGTCATAATACTTGGGAAGTTTATTTCTGCTGTCTAAGCTTCATTGTATAAATACCGTCATGCCATGATGCTTGGAAATTTTTTCTATCTGCTGCCAAAGCTTATAAACTTGAGCCCACCAACTGTATTTTCTTTCTCATGAACTCAATTTTTTGTTCTTAAAAAGCAATTGTAGTTGTCAGTAGTGTTTTCAGATGCATTTGAACTCTATGATCACAATATCTTTTTATTTGCTTACAGGTTTTATTGAGAAAAACATTTTTCTTTCCGGTCTTTTGGGAACATATATGTCTTCAACTGTCTGGAATATTTATCGTTCTTATCTTGTATATGGCTGCTGATGTTTATCCTCAGCTTCCTTCAGAACCCGATCTATAAAATTTATCACCCTGGATAAGGAGAAGACCATCAAAATGTAGCTTGACAATCAATTCAGATCAATTTGAATAAAATATTTATGCACTGGAATTAGCTGACTCAGGTCTTGAAGACAACCGACATTTGAGCTCTCTACGTTGATGACAGACGCTTAAAGAGCTTATTCTCTCATATAAGATGAAGTTGACTCATCCATGAAACTTTGGATATGGTTATCACCACCAACAAAGTTGCATGGGCGGCTGACCGTCTTGTAGAAGAATATAAGGAGAAAGGCCTCTCTTGCATAATTAAGATGATAGGATCTATTTCATCTGGCAAGACTAAAAATATTTAAAATAGAGAAGAAGACAAAAGAGAGAGAGAGAGGGAGTAAAGAAGAATCATCTTTTCTACAATGCCTATCTTGTTGGGGACGCATGTTGTGATATGGATAGTCTGCTATATCGTGGGCCGTCCGTATGCAGTGACTGCTGCCATTTTCTATACAAATATGTGGGATGGGACTGTAATATCAACCCCCCTCCTTGTAGTTTCAGCTTCGGAATCATTCTCATCCACATAGGACTGATCTTTAGAGGAAAGTTAATGGAGGAGTTTGGCAATCCAGAAGCCATGTTGCCTGATCTCTAGTGATTTGGATGGGTGCAGCAAACTAGTAAAGGCACGAAGGCAGGATCGCTCCTTTCCTACCATGAGGTATCATGCATGCTGCATTGAGGGTTCTAGTGACTTCCACTGACCACCGACCTTATCTGGATGGCGGCTTCCAATTACCGTGTGGATCTTGTTTTTTGCATGCACGTTTCTTCATTCCTTGATTAGGAGCCACATACGTCAGTCTCATTCCGTTCCGGTTTCTGCAGTCTGATGGCTGCTACCTATATTTGTCCTCCCCGCCATGGGGACCATATGACGGTGAACCATTCATCTTCGTCCTAGCAAATCGTAGGTTCCTTGCTAGAAAATATAGATTCTGTGGTTTTTCTTTGGAGTACCACATGGGTTGATGTGGACCTTGTTATGGGATCTAACTCGGCTAACCCGTGCAAGCTGCATTCGTCGGACTCTTGATGGTTCGTCTTACCGGCCTATGAAGTTAGGGGGGCGTTTTGGACTCGGCTTCTTCATCCAACCACCGACTCTCCAATGGACGATGAATTTTTGTTTCACAAAGAGGGGTGGGATCCATGGCTTGGACGCGTGTGACGTCTACAATCTGGCAGATAAATCGACCCATGGCTTGGATGCATGGGATGTCTACAATCTGGCAGATAAATCCGTTGCAGAACTATTAAATAGGTAGATTTGGGCTTGGTGTCTTGCTCTGTTTCCTGATTGATCTGATTTAGTATATGATTGATGGATCATAAGAACCATCATGGGTCACTGCTTAATTTCAAGCACACAAACACGGTTAACGATTGGCATCAACTAACCGATGCAATACTCGCGGATAAGATCAATGGAAGCTTCATCTGTCGGGAGATGTAAAGAGCAAAAACGGCAGTAGCATGGTGGGTTTGAACAACTGTAAGAGTGGATATAGAATGTGATGAGGTGGTCTTATCCTAGGGAACAGTTATTCTGTCATTCCGTATCCTAAGTGTTTCTTGTGAGATTTAGATAACTATGGGTAATGAGGTCATATGGATTCCAAGGAAATTGAGAAGAGTGGCCGGATCTCTTTGCGTGCGGGACGCGCTCAGCAAGTGCCTCAGAAACATTAATATTTGTTGTTCTTTCTTTTTCGTTTCCCAGAGTAGACTAGGGTTTGGTGGGCCTATCTTCTCGCACGCTCGATGATTACGCGCGTCTCATCCTCGAAAGAAAGGGATATGCTTGTTAGCCTTTATTGGTACTCTCCTTTTCAGATTCAGATGTTGTATGATGTGAGAAATGACGGAGCAAGCATGGGTGTTCCATCCATTCGTCAGGGATAGGCGATGCTCAGAGATCCCTCCACGGCATTTTTTTTCGGTATACAAGGGTCTCATAGTAATTTAGCACTGCTGGAAGATGATTGGAGTTGATCTTGACGTGGTGCAAGGTAGATGAAAGGTGTGCTGCTCATGTATTTATGTGCAAAGAAGCAATAGATTTTTTTTTCCCCGGAAAAACGCTGCACTAGCAGGCCTAAAGGTTCATATAGGACGAACTTGATGGGGCTTGGGGATCGGAATATAAAAAGGCATGATTGCTTGAAAAGTTATTGCACCATTATAGGATTATAATGGTTAAAATTGGACTACTTTTTTCTCTGGAAAAGACGATATCTACTAATTAAATCAAGGATCGACACCATTAAAAGAATCTTTACCACTAAAAATATGTAGAAACCAAAAATCACATGATTTTAATGATTTCAAACACATGCATCAAACGAATATTAAAATAAAAAAAATCTGTTAAGATGATACATAACTTTTTTTCCTTATAATCTAAGTATTAAAATATTATATATATATTAACGTATGTAAATCATTATCAATAAGTAATGTTGGTGCAGAAATTGATTGACGCCGGATTGAACTGGAGTGGAGGAGAATGAGGTCGTCTTCGATGATCTGCAAAATAACGTTCCGTCTCGAGCTGGTGGGGGTAGCTTCGGCAGGACCCTCCGACGCTCAAGTTAGCTCTGGCCAATAGAAATGAAGTGCTTAGTATGGAGTTCGATAGAGTTTCAAGGAGGAGAGAAGAGTTTTAGAATCTGCCCTAAGCGTATCCGAAGGGTTCTTTTTATATGCGGAGCTTGTTGTAACTGCCTTGATTAATGATTGTCGTAACTGTCCTGATAAATGCCGATCATTATTGACTTGATAAATATCGATCATTATTGTCGTGTAATCGTTTAGTAGTGGGATCGCCTGCAGGAATCCGTCAATAGTCTGTAAGAAGTTCGGCCACTGAGGAGTTCGACCGCTGGAGGAGTCCGCAAGGAGTCCGGCTTCCGTAGAAGTCCGATCGTTGGGGGAGTTCGCAAGGAGTCCGACTTCCGTAGAAGCCCGACCGCTGGGAAAGTCCGTAAGGAGCTCGGCCGCTAAGGAGCTCGTCCGCTAAAGCTTTCCCATGACTATCGATTGCATTATCGGTTGAGCATCTGATTGGACATCGGTGGGAGCGAAATTTATCCCCAACAATAGTTCCTCCACTTTCGAGTTTGAAATTCGAAGGAAGAAAGTACCAAAACAGACGACTACCGAAGTCCATTTTTGGGCTCCGCACCATTGAAGTTGAAGTTCGAAGGATCATATCTCCTACCCCAGAGGTTACCTCGGAGGAGATCTCATCTTGCGGCCGAGGTTAATGGAGGTTGAACGAGGTCTTCGACATTGCTCGCGTTAAGACGAGGTTCTCCTCCTGTTCCTAACGGACTGTAGGGACACATAAGGATCATTGTCAGGACCTCTCCCTCCATCTCGTCTAAAGTGAATGAGGCCTTCGACATTGTTCATAATAGACTGTGGGGGCACGTAAGGGCCGTTGTCAGGGCCTCTCCCTCCATCTCTTCTAAAGTGAACGAGGCCTTCGACATTGCTCGCATTAGGACGATGATCTCCTCCTGTTCCTAACGGACAGTGAGGGCACGTAAGGGCCATTGTCAAGGCCTCTCCCTCCATCTCGTCTAACATGAATGAGGCCTTCGATATTTGCTCGCGTTAGGACGAGGTTCTCCTCCTATTCCTAACGAGCTGTGGGGGCACGTAAGGGCCGTTGTCAGGGCCTCTCCCTCCATCTCGTATAAAGTGAACGAGGCCTTCGACATTACTCACATTAGGACGAGGTTCTCTTCCTGTTCCTAACGAGCTGTGAGGGCATGTAAGAGCCATTGTCAGGGCCTCTCCTCCATCTCATCTAAAGTGAACGAGGCCTTCGACATTGCTCGCGTTAAAACGAGATTCTCCTCCTATTCCTAACGGGCCACTTTCACTCGTTTCTCTCATGTCATCATGTAATTTTTGCACTAAAAAATAATAATGCTGAACGAAGGAGTCTTATTAAAGGTAGTTTACTGATAATACACTCTCAGATTTTTTGAGTTCTAAGATCGGGGAAGCATTACTCTAAGCTCCTTTAGGCGATATGTTCCGGGTCGGATGACCTCCACCACTTCATACGGACATTTTCAATTTGGAGGGACTATTGTTGGGAGAACCTCGGCGCTGGGGAGAACCTCGGCGTTGGGAAGAATCTCGGTGTATCCTTCCGTCGGGACTTTCCCATCTCTAGGCCCGAAGGAGAGTTCGGGCTCACCTACGCCCAAAGAAGTTTGGAAACACGGTCGAACTTTACTCAGCTTTTCTGCTTCTGCGGGCTTACCCGACTTGCCGACCTATCGCTCGCCATCGACTTCATCATCCTTATTTTTGAAGGCCTCCTCAGCCCGGGCATAACCTTCAGGCCGAGCTAGCATGTCAGCAAAATTTTTGGGATATTTCTTTTTCAGGAAGAACAGTAAATCATTCTTTTGAAGGCCGCCCTTGAGTGCGGCCATCACAACGGACTAGTTCAGGTCCCGGACCTCCAATGCCGCGGTTTTAAACTGGGTGACATAAGCTCGAATGGATTCTCCTTGCTTCTGCTTGACATTCATCAAGGAATCTGAACTTCGGCGTGGATGCCGACTACTGACAAAGTAGGCTGCGAACTGCTGGCTCATCTGATTAAACGATAAGATGGTACTCGGCTTAAGCACCGAGTACCAATTCTTGGCGGCTCCCTTAAGGGTCGAGGGGAAAACCCGGTACAAAATAGCATCTGATGCATCATGGATCAACATCATCATCTGGAAGGCTTTCAGGTGGTCAACTGGATCGGTGGTCCCATCGTAACTCTCGAACTGTAGGATCTTGAAGTTCGACGGAATCGGTTTCTGCATAATTTTCTGCGAAAAGGAAGGGTCAGCACAAACGTCATTACCATGAGAGGAGGGATTGTGACAGTGTTATTTGATCCATCGGCTCATTTCTAAGAGCCTTTGATCCAAGAGATCTTCACGGTCTTTGATCTCCAAGATTTTCTGATAGAATGGGTGCGAAGCTTCCCCCTGGGTCGAGTCGTAGTTCGAGCAGGGGCCTTCCCTCCTTTGCTTCTCTTTTCCGGGGATCGGAGGCCGGGTGCCCAAGTCGGTCATTCCTGGATCA
The DNA here is from genome assembly GCA_006176705.1 of Cocos nucifera. Lineage (NCBI taxonomy): Eukaryota > Viridiplantae > Streptophyta > Magnoliopsida > Arecales > Arecaceae > Cocos > Cocos nucifera. The sequence goes on along the minus strand of QRFJ01000034.1, from coordinate 1,733,701 downwards.
GACCATAGGGCTCTAGAGAATCCTGCATCGATTGAGCTGGTGCCGGGGCCTGCTGGTGTATGGCCTGCACTGCCTGCATCACCTCCATGAGGCCACGAACCTGTTGGACAAGCAGGTTGAATTGCTCCGCATCCACCGCAGCTACAGATGGAACCTGGGTTGCCGGGGCTGGAGTGGGAGCAGACGGATCTGAGCGGGATTGGATCACGGAGGTCGTTGATCGTTGGGTCGAAGCTCTCCTAGGAGGCATCTGCTCTTAGGAAAGAACTCTGGAGAGAAAGAAGGGAGATCTCTAGAGAGAGATTATCACTGAGCACTCCTTCAAGATCGAGGGAACCTCAAGAACAGAGGGGCCCTTCCTCTAGCACCAAATTTGTTGGTGCAGAAATTGATTGACGCCGGATTGAACTGGAATGGAGGAGGATGAGGTCACCGTCGATGACCTGCAAAACAACATCCCATCCGGAGTTGATGGGGGTAGCTCCGGCAGGACCCTCCGATGCTCAAGTTGGCTCTGGCCAAAAGAAATGAAGTGCTCAGTATGGAGTTCGGCAGAGTTTCAAGAAGGAGAGAAGAGTTTTAGAAACTAGCATAAGCATATCTGGAGGGTCCTTTTTATAGGCGGAGCTTGTTATAACTGTCTTGATTAATTATTGTCGTAACTGTCCTGATAAATGTCGATCGTTATTGACTTGATAAATGCCGATCGTTATTATCGTGTAATCGTTTAGTAGTGGGATCGTCTGCAGAAATCTGTCAACAGTCTGTAAGAAGTTCGGCTTCTATAGAAGTTCGACAACTGAGGAGTTCGGCCGCTAGAGGAGTCCACAAGGAGTCCAACTTCCATAGAAGTCCGACCGCTGAAGGAGTCCGACTTTCGTAGAAGCTCGGCCGCTGGAGGAGTTCACAAGGAGCTCGATCGCTAATGAGTTCTCAAGGAGCTCGGCCGCTAATGAGTTCGACCACTGAGGAGTTTGGAAGGAGTTCAGCTTTCGTAGAAGTCCGGCTGCTGAAGGAGTCCGATTTTCATAGAAGCTCGACTGCAAGAGGAGTCCGCAAGGAGTCCAGTTTTCGTAGAAGTCTGACCACTGAAGAAGTCCGCAAGGAGTCCGACTTCCATAGAAGCTCGATCGTTGGAAGAGTCCACAAGGAGTCTGGCTTCCATAGAAGCCCGACCGCTGATGGAGTCCGCAAGGAGTCCGACTTTCGTAGAAGCCCGACCGCTGGAGGAGTCCGTAAAAAGTTTGGCTTCCGTAGAAGCCCGACCACTAGAGAAGTCCGCAAAGAGCTCGACCGCTAATGAGTTCGGCTAAGGCTCGTTCGCTGAAGCTTTTTCGTGACTATCGATTGCATTGTCGGCTGAGCATCTGATTGGACTTCGATGGGAGTAGGGTTTATCCCCAATAATAGTCCCTCCACTTTCGAGTTTGAAATTCGAAGAAAGGGAGTACCAAAACAAGCGACTACCGAAGTCCTTTTTCGGGCTCCGCACCATTGAAGTTGAACTTCGGAGGATCATATCTCCTACCCTAGAGGTTACCTCGGGGGAGATCTCATCTTGCGGCCGAGGTTGATGGAGGTTGAATGAGGCCTTCGACATTGCTCACGTTAGGACGAGGTTCTCCTCCTGTTCCTAATGGACTGTGGGGGCACGTAAGGGTCATTATCAGGGCCTCTCTCCCCATCTCGTCTAAAGTGAACGAGGCCTTCGACATTGTTCCTAACGGACTATGGGGGCACGTAAGAGCCATTATCAGGGCCTCCCCCCATCTTGTCTAAAGTGAACGAGGCCTTCGACATTGCTCGTGTTAGGACGAGGTTCTCCTCCCGTTCCTAACGGGCAGTGGGGGAACGTAAGGGCCGTTGTCAGGGCCTCTTCCTCCATCTCGTCTAACGTGAACGAGACCTTCGATATTTCTCACGTTAAGACGAGGTTCTCCTCCTGTTCACTTTAGACTCGGGAGTGGAGGGATTATTGTTGGGGATAAACCCCGCTCCCATCGAAGTCCAATCAGATGCTCGGTCGATAATGCAACCGATAGTTATGGAAAAGCTTCAACGGACGAGCCTTAGCCGAACTCATTAGCGGTCGAGCTCTTTGCGGACTCCTCCAGCGGTCGGATTTCTACGGAAGCCGAACTTTTTACGGACTCCTTCAGCGACCGGGCTTCTACGAAAATCGGACTCTTTGCGGACTCCTCCAGCAGCCAAGCTTCTACGAAAATCGAACTCCTTGCGGACTCCTTCAGCAGCCGGACTTCTACGAAAGTCGGACTCCTTCCGAACTCCTCAGCGGTCGAACTCATTAGCGGCCGAGCTCCTTGCGGACTCCTCCAACGGCCGAACTTCTCAATTACCGAACTTCTATGGAAGCTGAACTTCTTACAGACTATTGATGGATTTCTACAGACAATCCCACTACTAAACGATTACACGACAATAACGATCGACATTTATCAAGTCAATAACGATCGACATTTATCAAGTCAATAACGATCGATATTGATTAGGACAGTTACGACAATCATTAATTAAGACAGTTACAATAAACTCTGCCTATAAAAAGGATCCTCCAGATATGCTTACGTCAGGTTCAAAAACTCTTCTCTCCTCTTTGAAACTCTACCGAACTCCATACTGAGCACTTCATTTCTGTTGATCAGAGCTAACTTGAGCATCAGAGGGTCCTGCCAGAGCCACCCTCACTGGCTTTGGATGGGACGTTGTTTTGTAGGTCATCAGTGGCGACCTCATCCTCCTCCACTCCAGTTCAATCCAGCGTCAACCAGTTTCTGCACCAATAAGTAATATTCTTAATCTAATTATTTTTATATATATTTTAGATTATTAAAACCGTCCATGTTTCCTTGAATTTATGAATTCATTAGAGATGACTAGAGTAAGTTTTTTTTTTTTTTGATATTTTTAGCAGTATAGATCATAATTATTGTATGAATGTTTGATTTAGGGTTTGTTTGATCTAGCAATGAAAATTAGTTTATTTTAAAATTATTTTTTTCAAATAAAGTTTCAAAAAAATTAATTTTTTACTTCTACTTCTAAGGAGAAGCTTCAATTTTCTATTTTCTCTCCACAGCAGAAAATTACTTCTGCTACCACTCAAAAGTAGATTATTTTTTAAAATAAATTTAGCCAAACATTCTATTTTTTTTCAAATTAATATTTTTTTAAAAAAAATATTTTTTTTTTCAAAAGTTTGATCAAATAGATTTTTAGATGTCTCACTATTGATTTATACCTACGAGGAATAGATACCCTCCTCTCAAAAGGAGAGTCATCCATCTCTCTAAATTTTTCTTATTTATAACATTAATGATGCATCTTATTAAAAAGTGTAATCATATTAAGTTATGCATATTCTTGTAGAATGTTTTAATGGCATTCATAATCACTTGCCTGCTATCTTCGTAGCATTATTTTTGGGGCGAGTATCCTCAAACCATCTCTCGTGAATTAAAATTATTATTATTATTCCATCCTTCCTTGCATGATAATGCAAACTCTTATTTATGCTGAGAATGGATTTCACCGCATCGTTATGGATGTTCCTTTATTTTTCACTCTTTTGGTTAGCTTGTTTCTCTCTAAAGGAGAGAGCAGCCCTTATCGGGGGGAAAAAAAAAATGAAAGACATCCATTAACTAGCGTTCCCTTCTTCTCAACGAAACAAAAAGAATCAGGCATCGGCCAGCGAGCGACATTTCGGCCCGGGAATCCATGGAGGAGTGGAGGTAGGAGGGGAGAGCCACACTTTTGTTTAGAAAAGGGAGCTGCCTCTTTATTCCCGTTGCTCTGTTTTCTTTAATTTTATTATTTTAATCTCGTTGCTCCGTTTAATAAATGCTTTTGTCAAAGCATTAGTAGCCTGAGGTGCAAACTCGGCACGGGCGGATCAGCATGGACGTGATTAACGTCACAGAAGCGTCCGTGCAGAAGTTAACGGTCATCGAACGGCAAATAGACTTGTACCAGTTAAATTCTAGATGGGCCAACATTTGATCAGGTTTATCTAGGACAGCTAGCGTCTTGACAATTTGACAACACTAATACCCGTTGAACACGAAGATTTCTTTAAATAATGCTGAGAATGATTAAGAGACAGGAGGGGGGAAATGAAAAGGATTTTCTTCCCCTTAGACATGCCCTCCGAGGCAACCCCAGACCCATATGAGCTGTTAATGATGGTGATGCATCATGCAGCGACACATCTCTCGAGTGACGTTTTTTTGGATACATTATTGCTCAGTTTTAGAGCTTTAGGAAATTACTACAAACCATCTTTTCAGTGGTCGTGGAACGTCTTGCCTATGTTTGAATACATTACGAAAATCATGGTGTTGAGATGCTTTCTTCCTGCTTTTGTTTTGTCCATCACCTTCCATGTATTTTTGACAGGTTGATACTCGTACCGAACATTTTAAACAATATGATGTACTCATAACTAATGTTTGTACGTCATATTTGGTATCATAGTTTGAGAAATTAATGTTTGTTCTCATTATTTTTATTAACATACTTTGGTTTGTATGGCTCAAGAATGTGGTAGCTCTTGGTTTCCAATTGGTAAGTTTTAACCTGAAGGTTGACGTGGAGGAGGGAGCATCAAGGGATACACTCATGATATTAAAATAAGTACAAAAAGATTTATCACCAAATACATAAATACAAGGGGAAGTTTTATAGTTAGCCATGTAAGTTGCATTATAAAAGAAATGTTTGATAATTTTTTAAGTATACTCTCTACGTGCACTCAAATAAATAATTATGGAAAAAAAACCATAATAGTGAGTGTATTTGTAAATGCATTGGAATTTAATTTGATTGATGTGATGACCATGGGCAATGCGTGTGCCGAGCTATGATATATTGAATCATTAGAATTTTACATTGTTGCATTAAGGTTTGCCTTTCTTATTCATATATAGATGCTCTTGTTGATCGAAGCTACGGGATATCGAGGGTCTGGTGGACAACGAAAATTGGCGTGCAATTTTTTCCTCTGAAAACAGTCTCGTAACAGATCTGAGCTATAAATAAAGACCGATGACATAATCTTAGCATCCGAGGCCTTATCATTAAACAATACACGAGTCATTCCAAAAGAATCTTCATCATATCTGGATTATTAATAAGCAAATGCGCTAGGTTAGGGTTTAGAGGACCAAAGAAGTAGAAGATCTAGGGGAGACTTGAAACATGGGGACCAGCATGGGTGGCGTGCTGCTCTTGATATGGGTGTGCGGCTTGCGATCATCGAACCGCGGTGCATATAACAGATCAGCTAGATTGGCAGCTTGATGCAGAGAACAAGAACACGGTACTCATGCATTGGTCCGCCGACACGTAATCTCTTTCTTATGGAGCCCACGTGACTCATATCACAAATTTCCTCTTCTGCTCTAGTTATTATTAGCGCCGAGCTTGTGGGTACTTGGAGGGAGGGACTTTTTTACCAGGTGACCACCGTTTGGAACAAATTTGGCGACGTACAATATTTGCTTCAGTCCATGTAGTTCTTTTGAGAAATATATAGCAGTATATTTGTGGATAAATATTTTAAGGGCGGGAAAAGGAATTAATTTCGTGTTACGGGAATAGAGAATATGAGCAGCATTTTTCAATATATATATATATGTGTGTGTTTCTTTTATATTATTCACTTAATTCTTCCCAAACGAACCCAATAATGTCATTAACCTAATGAGGATTATGACATGGATGGCATACTCTTCTAATAATACCATATGTGCGTGATGCACCAGTATCAAAACAAATAATAATGATGCACTTGATGGACCAAGTTTTTCTCGTGACCTCATCTCAGCTCAAAAAGCTTCTCTCTCGCACGACATCATATCAAATTCCTAGTCATAACATAATTTATTTTTCTTCCAGGTTTCTTTTTATGAAAAAGAAAAGAAATTGTGCGGGGATGAAGAAGGTTTCCAATCAAAATATCGCCTCGGGAAAGGATAAGGGAACCAACAAAAAATGCATGCTTGCCTTCCTTGCGGATTAAAGTAAATACCAAAGCGATGCGCACTTCTGTTCTCTCCCTTTCTTGCTTCCTCCCACGCGATTAATGGGTGTCCATCAGTCCCTTTCTTTTATGTCTATGGACATGCCCATGCAATGGCGTAAATAAGGCTTCGATGCCCCGCCATACAAATTGCTCGGCGGGGGCCCAAATAGCCTAAGCTCATGGTTACGTCGACATTAGCAAAAAAAAAATTATTGTGGGTACCAACAGAAAACGTAATTGAGACCTAGAGATCAAACTAGACATTTCTATTTGACAAGACTGTTAGTAGTGAGGTGGGAAATTAGAAGCTTCCACAACGAGCCTTTGTTCCGATGTCGAGTTATTTGCCAGCACATTTTAGTGAATAATGTCATCATTTGTCAGCACACGAGTTATGACTTACACCACCATTTAGTCCTAAGAGCACTCCGTTATACCGCGTCAAGCCTTCATGAAGGAGAGCTAGATATCCCGGAATCCAGTTGTTCGAGTTCTTGCGGAGCCAAAAGGGAAACAAGAATCATGACAGCTGACATACCAAATTTATAACAAAGAAGATGTGGTGATTTATACAACAAAGATCAACGTCATCAAAATTAGGTGGGGAGAGTGATTAAATGAGCGGATATAAGGCCAAACAGCGAGGGTGGGTGGCAGGGCCGGGTGGTTGGGCAATGGGCATCCCCTCCTTGAAAAGTCCGCAGGGACACGCGTCTTGCAAGTCTTCGCTGTAATGGGACCTCTCCTCCAAGGTTGGTTCCTCTTCCGTACGGATAGGAATAGGCATCCAACCCAAAAAAAAAAAAAAACCAAAAAAACAGTAGCTTGGTATAGTCGTGATAATAAGAAAGGAATTATCTCATGTCATCCAATGCTGTTTTGGTGCGATTATCTAATTTTAACATTATCCAACAAGCCTAATAATCTGTCAACTTGCTTGCAATTTAGATGAGGCAGAAATCTTGCTAAGAGTTAGCTTAACCTCACATCTTGGTTCTTGTACCGTTCATTCTCTGATCTTATCTTTCGAAATTATCGCGACATTCAATTTTTCAAGCAAAACTATTCTTTTATGGTGTCACCTACCCATGCTTATGTTGGATGAGCAATTAATTCACAATGTAAGGACTCAGCGCCATGCAATGGAAGCTTCATTTTTGGCAACAAGGTTGGGTGGGATGACCAATGAACATTGAAAATCTTCTTTAAAAAGCTAGTTTAGGTGCTCCATCAATGTATTAGAAGTGATCATTATGTATGAAACGCAAGTTTCAAAGATGTATGTAATGCATAATGCAGTGGGTCTAACTAATCTTGTGGCTACTAAATTTAATTAGTTAATCGACATTTGTCTTCTTGGATCAATAAGATATTATTCTGAGGCAGATTTTAGTCGCTTGTTTGTTCAGATCCTCCTCTCCCCTCTAAATGTGTAGGGTTTTGTGTTCCACATGGAAAGCCGCAAAGCCTAATTCCATAGATTGCAATTTAATATTTTACTATACTTTTACTGAACAGAAGAAAATATAACCTCCATGCTTTGATGGAACCTTATAAAACCTACTAAATAAATTGATTGATCAACTCGAGGTTTTGTTTGGCTCTAAAAGCAAATAGCTACATTTGTATCATTTGCTTAAATTAACAAAATATGTTATAAAATATTATACAAAATTATTGAATGGTATAGCGAGCACTTTAGCCGCAAGTGGACCTCTTCGATTATATTAGGGCATGTTATTCACAAATGGATGCCAACAATCAAATATTGGCCATTCATGATGCAGTAGATCATGTATACATGGATCATCTAAAGGATTGCACCCACTACATTATAAATTATAGGCTTAAAGCCAATTACTTTCCATAATTGTATTCCTCAACACATCCTAACTAGCTTCTTTAACTTAAATGACATTGTTGTTGCTATCTTAATTTCTTCATTTCTACGGTCTAGCACTTTTTTTCTCTCCTTTTTTTTAAAAAAAAAATTTCCATAAATGTTATGAATTACTATAAAAATTAGTTATATCTACTAATATATTATCGAAAAGGCTCATAGATAGATTTTACATAATTGGCTTTAGAGGTTAGAATTTTGTTATAGATCCTGTTGTGGAGGAAAAGCTTCTTTAGTCCCATATTGATTGTGAGTCAAGAAAGAATATGTCTTATATGAATTAGAACATTTTTTTTTCTATATGAGGAGCAAAATCATGAGGCTCGAAATGGCCAAGATCTACTAAGATCAATTGAAGCTAACCCTTCAAGGATTCCAAGGCTCACTGAAGTCCAAAATGGTCAAGAGCCTAAAATGGTCAGAGCCAAAGTAAACAATACCTCACGTATGTGGGTATGGAAGTATAAGCCAATCATCTAAGCCATTCGACTCCTTGACTGTGATCGCAATATTAGCGTCCACCATGGGGCCACCTCTTATGGCTTGTATGAATTGAAACATTCTTTTTCCTACGTGAAATATCTTTTAAATGATAAAATCGTGAGGCTCCAAATGGCCAAGGCCTACTACAGCCAATTGGGGCTAACCCTCCAAAAATTTCAAGACTCACTAAAGTTCAAAATGGTCAAAAATCGAAAATGATTAGAGCCAAAGCAGACAATACCTCACATATATGGGTACCGAGGTATAAGCCAGCCATCCGACCCCTTGATCGCGACCACAACATTGTTACCTCTCTATTTATAGGAAAAATTTGCTTAAGCCAATCAAAATTTGTTAGGCCGTTAGTTTATTGTAATGAACTTGCCAGCTTGGTAGCAGCTATGGATCGTTAGCCTATGTAGAGATTGGCTATAGTATGACTGGATGACGGCTATAACCTAACTGGATAATAGCTACATCAAAGTCAAAAAGTCCTGGATTCCTTTTAGTGCTAAGTAGAATAGTGTTAGCAGGATGGTTTTTAGCCAATCTTATCTTGAAGTGATGCTGACGATGTTAGTCGTAACCCATCTCGGCTTATAGTGCTATTAGCTAGGATGATATAAATCCAATCTTATTTTTAGTTGTGCCAAGATTCAATTATTATTTACTGGCTAGGTTGGTGATAACTCGACTTGACATAAAGGTGCTCTTGAGCATGGTTGAAATCAAGTTTCAAAACTGAATGAAGATAACCAAGATGGTATTTTACTAATCTCTACCTAAGCTATTAACTTGTAGGATAGCTAAAAATCGACCTTATTTCATAACAGAACTTAAGCAAGCCATCAGATCTACCGACATGGCTGTGGGGATGATAAATTGCCGATGTGGCATTGTCTTCAAAGCTATAGCTCTGTAGCTATAACTTGGTATCCTGCTGATGTGAATTTGTCAGAGCTTTAGATCAATATTCAATCAATCTAAATTCAAAATCAGTAATCACCGTATTGTTGATATATCATCAGATCAATAACCTCCTTGATATTGCCATGTAGCTAGGGATAAATAGCTATATCAATAGATCCTATGATCGAAAAAAGAAAAAAAAGGCAAGCGCCCTTCTTCATCTTCATATCTTATTTTTCTACATTCTTTTTTTCTTAGAAAAAGACACATCTGGGCTCTATGATTTTTTTTTTAAAGTCCAAAAAATCTACCTTTTATATTTCATTTAACTATTGAATTCAAGAATTAATATATGCACATATATAATTTCATTTAATTCTATAAATGATTCAGCACTTTTTGGAGAGAAATGACTTGTATATATTGAACTCTAGTAATAATATACCTTGACAAATCCCCGTTACCAGACCGCTTTAATTTAATGTCACTTGGTAGTGTGCCCTATATTGTAAATTTCTATTGAAGGAGTAAAAATATAGTGATAAAACTATTTTTTGATGTGCATAAAATGACTAAACTAATCATAGTTTACATTCTCATATGATAGGAGGATGACTCCTAATTCATTTTGTATTCCTTTACCCAAAACCTATACCCTCTTTATTGTATTCTTGCTCAATTTGCAATCTATTCAATTGCATAGTTGGCCCTTTTGTATAGACATAATTATACATCCTCGAAGATAATTACTAATTAATACTAATCTTTTATTATAATTACCATGCTGCAACCTATTGATACAAGTTAGGCATGTGGCAAATGACCGCATATTCGATAAAAAATTTGGCCCTATAATGAATGCAGGATATTATTGATAAATTTTATTTATAGATAACATGCAATAACGAACTGAATATATCAAATTTAAAGAATTTAAAAGATTCTACCATAAAAATTCTAACAATAATAATTCCATAACATTAAGTAAAGATTAATCTAATGCACCATTTCTAAATTATTGAAAAGGTCATAAACAATATATTTTCATTATATATATTAAGATTAAAAAAATAAAAAAATAAAAAGAATGCTTTGAACCTTAATCTTTTTAGCGTTCAATCTATAGCAATATTTCTCAATACCCAAAAAATGACAAGAAGATGAATAGTGAGCTAACAACCTAGTAAGATACATCAATACCTTTAGTTGAATTATACATTTAATAATAATAATAGAAGTAATAATAGTAGTCGTAATAAAATGATTGGGGGGATTCAATATCTTAAATGGTTAACCATTTTAATTATTAGGCAAAAGTTAAATTTAAATTTGGTATGACTTTTGAAAAACAAATTTTTATGATGATGGGCATGATTATCCCCGCGATGAGATTTGGAACCATATTTGGCCTTGCGGTGGAGGTTTAAGATTAAAAATTTGTCTCATGATAGGATCCTAAAAGAAACTAATTTCTAAAAATATATGATCAGCAATCAAGCCAACTACTTAAGCCTATATCATAGTAAGACTAGAGGGTAATATTCAAATCAGTCCACATCGGTTTCGAAACAAATATTCTGGCTATATATTAATCATGAAGCTTTCAAATATTCATAACCTTTCAAATATGGCTTTGCAGCTCATTTCATATATTTTCATTAATACATACTCTTTAATACATGTAAGTTTTAGCAGCATGCCCAAGCAAAATGATTGATGCTTGATCTATATCTTAAAAAATCATTTCATCATGTAGGATGACTAAAACATTATATCCAATTCGATCATGAAACCTCTATGATCTTTTCTATAAAATTACTTTTTTAAAAAATATTTGGCTTATTCTTATTTTTCCTATCAATAAGTTAGAAAAATAATTTGAAGACGTGATCAATCAGCAAATTAAATGCTAGCTAAGAATATACATTAATAGTGGGTCTAATTCTATTTCAAATTAGGATGTGCAAGATTGAGTTGGACCTAGATCACCGATCCAAACAGATTTTATATCAAAAAAATATTAAAAAGTATAAATTATTAAAACAAAATATATAATATAAAATAATTAAAATTCTCTTTAATTATAAAATAAAAATTATTTATATTTTAAAGAACTTATAAAAAGATATACTAATATTAAACAAATTAGTTTTTAAAATATCAGAAAGAACAAAATGAAGTTATTCATTTTCATTTTTATCAAAGAAAAAAAAATAATCAAATTTTTATGAAAAGAAATAATTATTAAAATATGATATATCATAATATATTCAAGAAAAATATTATCTTATAACATGAATAAGCTTTTAAGAAGTATAATAAATCTTAATTTTAGTGATGTATAATATTGGCATTGGATGGTTCTTGGCCTACTGAAGGACCATTAATTTGATTCCCCCCTAGCACTACATTCGCTGAAATTTATCCTGCCTTTTTAGAAATACAGGATAATTAGGTAGCATGTTTTTATATTTTCGGATATTTTTTAGCCGTCCTGGATTCTTCGATTTCTTGTGGTGTAAGGAGAGAAAGGAGGAGATTTCAATTGGCGGTATAACGAAGGAAAGAGGAGGAGTCTTGTAATGGATGAAGTGAGGAGAGCAAAAAAATATCAGGTAATGGATGTAGTGAGGACCTCCCCCAGCTTTATTGAAGAAAAAGAAGATTCGCAGAGTTATTTACACGAGAGAGAGAGAGGGGTGGGCTAAATTAACTCGGGAGTAATTTTGAAACAAGATTTTTTATATATGAAGGGTAGAAACAAGAGATGAAGGGTAATTTTCCTATGGCATGATCGGAGGTTTTAAAGCAGAACAGCGGAAACAGGAGATGGAGCCTGCGGCAAAACTGAAATTTCCGTGAGGAGAGAGGCAAATTAAGTTTTGGAGAGACGTACCTTTCGCCGCTAACAGGCCTTCTTAATTATTACACCAGCTCCCGTCTTCCACTGGTTACTCAAAACAGTGCCACCACTTACCGAAATAAAGGAGACTTTCTCATCTATTTCTTTCGACATGTACCGAATGTCGAAGTTTTCCTTCCCAACTCCTTTCTGCCACATTCCATATTAACTTCAAGGCAGTGTCAAACATATACTGCTCCTATTCAGGATCATCAAGGCCTTGCCGGAAAGGAGTCTCTAGCCATCGACTTGCTGCCAATTTGGTGGTTGCTGGTCCATGTTTTGGAACGTACCGTGCACCAATTGGTGGTGCACCTGATCGATCACTACCGTTTGTTTCCATGAGTCCCATGCATCCAGCTCTTATCTCGAGCCACAGCTGCATGGTGATGGATGTAACTTGTCATGGCAGGCACCTTTTAATTCGAAATTTTGAATTTTCGAACCTCTGCAACAAAATGCACTGGGACTGGGAGTTCGCAAATAACTTTGCCTCGTTGACCGTGAAGTTTTGGTTTTCTACTTCACCATTTACAAATGTCGGAACGCGTACCATCTCTCCGGCGGGTCTGCCTGCACCAAAACCGGTTGTGTCGCGCGCTTTAATGCCGGTTCCAGTTATCCTCAGATTGAAATTTACGCGCTTCACGAGGGGGAGGGGAAAAAAAAAAAAATCGATGGAAATAGAAAAAAAATGAAAAAAAGAAAAAACGCGAGTGGTTAGATTACGATTTCTCGTGAGGATGGGAGTGGGTCCCAACATCAAAAAATTCGCTTTCGCTCGCGCATTAAACCGCCCCGCGAACCTGCTCTCACTCCACACTTCCCCGTCTCCTGCTCCTCTCCTTTCTCTCTCTCTCTCTTCCCTCCTCCCCTCTCCATCTAGCTTCTCTCTCCTTTTCTTTCTTATTGATTGAATGGTATCAACCCTTCTCCCGCGGAAGGGAAGAAAGGATTACGGAGATATAATAAATATCACTATCGTTGGACCAGCCGTGCAACCTCTATTTCTCTTCTCTCTCTGTTCTTCCTCCTGTCCCTCATCCTTCTCTCTATTTTTCCTTCTTTCTTCCCTTCTGAAATACAGAGGTATATACTACATATAGAAGGCAAAAGGAGAGTAAGGGAGAACCCATTGGCTGGTAAATGGGTTCCGGGAGCGTAATGAGCGGCGGCGGCAGCCGCTGGCTGTTGGCGGTTCTGATGGTGGCGCTAATGGTGGCACTCTTCTCTTCGGGAGACGCCGCAGTGTCCTATGACCACAGGGCCATCATCATCAACGGGCAGAGGAGGATCCTCATCTCCGGCTCCATTCACTACCCCAGGAGCACTCCCGATGTGAGCCCCTGTTCGAGTTTTTGCTCTTTTGGGGAATGTGGCTCCTTGGTGCCTCACATTTTGGCCGTTTTGGGACATTTCTGCCCTTTTTTCTTGTGTTTTTTATGTAAAAAATTGATTTTCTTTTCTTGGGTGGTTTCCAGATGTGGCCGGATCTTATCCAGAAGGCCAAAGATGGAGGCTTGGATGTCATACAGAGTTATGTGTTCTGGAACGGGCACGAGCCGTCCCCTGGCCAGGTTTGGAACTCGTACAACCTTTCGTCCCCTCCCCTTCTTCTAAAAATTTCAGAATTTTCCTTTATCAAGTTTTTTTTTTTCCTTTCGTTTGGCTGAGAGTGTTATTTCTCGACAATAATTTTTTTCCCCTCTTTTGTTAAATTTTTGGCAGTATTATTTTGCGGGGAGGTATGACCTTGTTCGCTTCGTCAAACTGGTGAAGCAGGCCGGCCTCTACGTTCATCTTCGAATTGGCCCCTATGTTTGTGCGGAATGGAATTTTGGGTACTCTAGATTTATTGCCAAAAAAAGCTCCTTTTTTTTTTTCTCTTTTCTTTGGTAAATAGCTGTAGAATAGGACTTGTATGCAATACATTTGGAATCTAAGTTAGTGTATTGTTTATAATCGTATGACAGTGGATTTCCTATTTGGCTCAAATATGTCCCTGGAATCAGCTTCAGGACAGACAATGGGCCTTTCAAGGTAAGAATTTTATCACAAAAAAAAAAAAAAAAAAAAGCCGTTTTTGCTAGTTAAAACCATATACCCTTGTGTTTTCGCTTGGTTGCTTATCATGGAACAATCAATGTGGTCTTCAAAAAGGCGGCCACGGAGAAATTCACGGCGAAGATTGTCTCCATGATGAAGGCCGAAGGGCTATTTGAATGGCAGGGTGGTCCAATTATCCTCTCTCAGGTATCTCCAATCCTGTCTTGAGGTCTTGCATTGTCTTATTTTTTTAATTTGTACTGGAGAAAAATGAGCATTTGGAGAACAGCAGGATTTCTACTGAGTTCTCTCTGTGTTCTGCTTGTGTTTAAATTGTGCAGGTTGAGAATGAGTTTGGGCCGATGGAATATAATGGTGGAGCTCCTGCAAAGGCTTATGCGAACTGGGCTGCTCAAATGGCGGTCAGTCTGAAAACTGGTGTGCCATGGGTCATGTGCAAACAAGATGATGCTCCTGATCCAGTGGTAAGCTTTCATCCATCATTTCTTCCTCAGTTGTGTATGACACCCTTATTCCATACTTACAAAGCATCACCAACCACAGGTAAACATGCCTTTTTTCACCCTCACGCACTGCATTTTTTTCTACTTTTATGCCATTGTATATGACTCTAGTTTTGGTGTTCCTTCCGGTGCCCTGTTTTATTCACACATCAATTTTCTGGTTTATATTGACCAATCATACCAACTGAAGTGGTGTTGTTGGATTTACATGGGGTCGTATTCATTGCATTTGTAACTCTGACAACCAAATACGAGGCTGAGAATCTGAATTTTACTGGATATGGTTCTAGATCTTTTAATTTACAAGTCAATGTTTTGTTACTTGTTAATTGTTTTTCTTTCCTATACCTTTCATAACCACTTGTTGGAACCTGGCAGATAAATACTTGCAATGGTTTTTATTGTGATGACTTTTCTCCGAACAAGCCTTATAAACCCATGATCTGGACCGAAGCTTGGACTGGATGGTATTTCCTCTAGCTGCTAATCAGTTCTCCTCAACATTTTTTTTCCCCCTTCTCTTGAAGAAAATTTCTCCTTGGCTGTCAATGTTTTTTCTTCTGATTTCATCTGTAATTCGTATAGCATCTGTCGTTCAGGAGCCTTTCTTAATCTTGTTGTACTTTTTCAAATTTGTTTTGTGAGTGCAGGTTCACAGCTTTTGGAGGTCCAGTTCCCCGCCGACCGGTTGAGGACTTGGCCTTTGCTGTTGCACGGTTTATACAGAAAGGTGGATCATTCGTGAACTACTATATGGTGAGAATTAATATTTCAAACCAGTTGGTTAAATTTGTAGCACTTTACAGTCTGAAACAAAACAATTCATATGTTTCCACCACCTACAGTATCATGGAGGGACGAACTTTGGCCGGACAGCTGGTGGCCCTTTCGTTGCAACTAGCTATGAATATGATGCTCCAATTGATGAATATGGTATGCAGAACTTGCTTTCCTATTCTATGTACACATTCATTAGTACTTGTTCTCAAAATCATCTTTCTGCATTATGGGTCAAATCATCCTATCAGACATGAAATATAAGCTGTTTATAGATTTCATGCTTTCCATATTGAGTACATTTTTATTTACTTTTTGCTAAAACTTTCCACTTAATGGTGCAACACTCTTACTTCAACAATATGTGATGCTTATGCCCGATGAATGGATGATTGTTGAGAAATAACAATATATCTCTATACTTTCTAGGGCAATTCTGGCTATCCGCACAAAGCTAGTATATCCTATTAATCAACAGGACATTTCTTTTATATCTGTAGATGAACTTCCTTGAAGTTACCCAAATACCATATGGATGTCTTAAACAAGATTAGTCTGTCTTTGACACTGCATATTTTCACTTATGCCCTGGTTCAAGTCCAATTACAATGGACTATTTTCCTTAGCTGGTATTGACTTCACTGTTCTCTTTCCCAGGTCTTTTAAGAGAACCAAAATGGGGCCATTTGAGAGACTTGCATAAAGCTATCAAAATGTGTGAACCAGCTTTGGTTTCGGGTGATCCCACAGTGACGTCACTTGGAAGTTATTACGAGGTTTATTTCCTATGTCCTTCTGCACTAACAAAACTATTCAAGTGGTTCAGAGCTAACTCCACTAATTTTTCTCTCCAGGCACATGTTTTCCGGTCAAAGACAGGAGCTTGTGCTGCATTCCTTGCCAATTATAACCCTAGTTCTTATGGAAGGGTAACTTTCAATGGAATGCACCATGATCTTCCACCATGGTCCATCACCATACTCCCTGACTGCAGAATTGCAGTTTTCAATACTGCAAGGGTGAGAAAGACTTAAGATGATTGAGTCATTGTGCTTATGTTCAAATTCCGTCTGTTGCACATCTGACACACATCTCTCTCATAAAACCCCACCTTTTTTTACTGAGGGAGTTCATATCATGCAACATGTTTGGTTCTGGAGAAAAATATTTTGGTCTGCTTTGTCAATTTGGCTGAAAACTGGTTCTAGGTTCTGCTCCCTGACTCTGTTAGAAATTTGGACTTGTGATTTACAAGATGCATTTACATGGTCATTGCGCAGGTTGGAGCTCAATCCTCGCATATGAAAATGGAACCAGTCGGAGGCTTTTCTTGGGAGTCATATAATGAAGACATCAACTCCCTTGATGCAGATGCATTCACGAAAGATGGATTGATTGAGCAGATAAGTATGACATGGGATCGCTCAGACTACCTGTGGTACACGACATAGTGAGTAGCTGATTTTTCATTACCTTCTATGAAATCTTCATGAGAAGCTCTTGTTCTGTTGATGCTAGACTAAACATCTTTTTGCCTACCTGAACTATCTCCTTATTTCAGTGTCAACATAGGCCAGGATGAACAATTTTTGAAAAATGGCAACTATCCAGTCCTCACTGTGCAATCAGCTGGTCATGGTATGCATGTTTTCGTGAATGGACAACCGGCAGGTAGATAGCTCTGGTCTATCAAGAATATTTATACAATAACAGGTCATTGAAAAATAAACCTATTCTTTGCTGAAAGTCTGGTACTTGAAAGGAATGCTTTTGTTTTGTAATTTGGCAGGCAATGTTTATGGTGGTCTAGACAGTCCGAAGCTGACATACAGTGGAAATGTTAAGTTGTGGGCGGGCAGCAACAAGATCTCCATTCTAAGTGTAGCTGTTGGGCTACCTGTAAGTTACATTTTATCTGAATCTGTCTAAAACCATCAAGATTTCATGCAATTTGATGGCTTTATTTTTGCTCTTCTGATTTGTTTTAGAATGTTGGGGACCATTTTGAGACTTGGAATGCTGGTGTTCTTGGTCCGGTAACCTTGGATGGTCTTAACAATGGGAAGAGAGATCTTTCAAGGCAGAAATGGACTTACCAGGTTAGCCAACTCGAGTTTCTTAAGTGGTGCTATTCATTGCAACTCGTAACTTTCATAACTTCATGCAGGTTGGTTTGAAAGGAGAAGCTCTGAGCCTTCATTCCCTCAGTGGAAGTTCTTCTGTTGAATGGGGAGGGGCATCTAATATGCAGCCGTTAACATGGTACAAGGTTAGGTCTTCGGTCAATTCGGCTGTTGTTTATTTCAGATGAAGTTTATCCTTCCTCACTTAGCCATAAAAAGGAAATATATATATATATATATATATATTTTTCATTTATGTTGAAGATTGATTAAAAAGTTCTCTTGTGCTGACATTTTTGCGATGTTTGTACCCTCCAGACTTTCTTCAATGCACCATCTGGGAATGAGCCATTGGCTTTAGATATGAGGAGCATGGGGAAAGGTCAAATATGGATTAATGGGGAGAGCATTGGTCGGTATTGGCCTAGCTACAAGGCATACGGTTCTTGTGGAGCTTGTGATTACCGTGGAACATACAATGAGAAAAAATGTCAAACCAATTGTGGGGAGCCCTCTCAAAGATGGTAGGTGACCAGTCTCGCACCGATATGACAGCAGGTATGCAGAAGTTGCATGCTTATGAAATCAAACTGATAGACTGCCCTTAATAACCTCAGGTACCATGTCCCTCGCTCTTGGCTAAACCCAACTGGGAACCTGTTGGTTGTGCTTGAAGAGTGGGGTGGTGACCCAACCGGAATTTCTATGGTAAAAAGAAAAGTTGGAAGCGTCTGTGCTGAGATTTCTGAATGGCAGCCTTCGGCTAAAAACTGGAAAACCAAAGGCTACGGTAGTCCAAAAGCACATTTATCTTGTCCTGCTGGACAGAAGATGTCCAAAATAAAATTTGCTAGCTTTGGCACTCCACAAGGGACATGCGGAAGTTTCTCAGAAGGAAGATGTCATGCCTTCCATTCATATGATGTTTTCCAGAAGGTAAATCCCTGTCACGCACATCCTGAACCTCTACAAATTCAATGTTGAGACTATTTTTGAATTCGGTTCGTTGATGCATTCGTGTGATTTATTGTTGCATTTCTTGTCTGATATCTTCTAGAACTTAACACAGGAGAGTCTATTGCAGAACTGTATCGGCCAGCAACGGTGCTCGGTCCTCGTTGCTCCTCAAATATTTGGAGGAGACCCATGCCCTGGAACCATGAAGAAGCTTGCGGTCGAGGCCATCTGTGCATAACTGCCTGCAAAATATGGATCGAGTTAAAACAAAGAAGATGATACCGTATTCTTCTTTGTTATATATATATATATATACCTTAATACAGATCGATAGAGTTTCATCTCAATTGTAGACATTCAAAATCTGGAGGCTATTACTGTTGGCTATCAGTGGAGTTGCAGTAACTGCGGCACATTGACAAGTTAGGTGTTGCCTGTTTAAGCTAGAGGAGGAAATAATCAATATACATAGCCCGGATTATGGGGATTGGCCGAGCAAAAATATAGAAAAGATTGGAGGGGCTTGGCATGGGGTGCACATGTGACCCTATCATATATTTTGAGTCCATTCTGTTGGTCTGCAAGTGAAAGGGTCATTATTTAAGCAATCCAAAGGGCTTTGTTGGACTGCTGTCTTTCAGTCTTGTAAGAACAAACCATTGTGTTATTCTTCATTTCGTTGAAATTTGTAAGAGTGTTGATCCATAATAAATTATTGTTGTTTCATTTCCTTTCCGTCCCCGCTACTTTGAAGAGTTTTATTGGGGTTCATGCGTGCTCGTGTGAAGGGTCGGTCAATCTGAACATGAATTGAGTAACTACAATGTTTTTTCTCCTTCCATGTGTATGCTATAGATCCTTAAATGTTATAAAAATTTTTGTTAAGGACCTCCCGCAGAGGCCAGTTTGGTCGGCTTGTCCTATTCAGATATTCACGGAGGTACTTGATTCTTTTTTGGATGGGCGTTGAAGAAGGACGAGGCAGGCTGGAATGCAAGGTAATGCGTGAACGGCCGGCCATACCGATGGGCATACCAAAAATAGGGTACCACATATCTAGAGGGGATCGTTACCTGTGATGGTTGCCCAAGGAACAATTAACGGGATCAGGTTGAGGAGGTGGGGCGCTCATTTATCATGTGACTTCATGCAGCCTTAAAGGAATTTAGTTGAGGTAGGTTAGATGTCACCTTGTTCATGACCCTATAACATAGACATTGGGCGATCAAAAACATTTCCAAAGCCATCAAAAGGAGTAACTATAAGTAAGAATGAGGTTTATCTACCACGCCAGGACCACCACAAGCTGTCGCAAAGTTTTAGGGACCACTGGCTCATGACTTTATGTGAACCATCAGGGGGCCCTCCATACCGAATAAGGGCACAACACTAGTCTCCTTTTGGTGGTTGAGAGATCAAGAAAAAGAGTGCATTAGTGGATGGAGGGACGGTGGGAAGATCTCTCTCTCTCTTCGTTACTCCCTCGAGGCTTCGGCCTTGGGTTGCTCCACGGCCGTAATGTTAGCGAGGGGGAGGTTGGTACCCCGTGGCTTTCCAAGAATCCACGCAACTGGGGCATGTTGGATGCCCTTCCAAACGGAAAATAAAAAGGCATCCTACTTGGTACGGCTCTATAATACCGGTGGTTGGTGCCAAGCTGGAATTTTTTTAACTTATCCTCTAAATAATTTATCTATTTTCTTGAAGTGGGTAACGATATTGTTTTTGGTTTCGACCTGTTGTTCCCTCTTTTGGCCTTAAAACCCCGCATAACGCAAACGCCAAAAAAGAAATAAAAACTGAAAATGCTGAATTTTTTACGGAAAATGCAGAAAATGTTCATTAAAAACTCCATGCTATTAGAGTTTGATGTGACTGGGCCTACCGATTGTATCAAGCCACTGATTTGATTCTATCGCACGCCCGATGGATCATTTGAAGAACGCTGGACATGGCTAGGCTTCATGGTAAAAACTTTTCAGAGCGTTTTTAGGCAGAGGTTTGCCACTTAAATATGGCTCAACTTGAAATTTAAAATATAAAACATATGGATTTGTAATCCCAGGATGGTTCTGACATAGATGTCATCGCCAATAATCCTGGGGGATCGAATTTGAAAGAACGATTGCATCCGCACTAAAATGGGCGTAACTCTCAGAATTATTTTTAAAATTTTAATTTTAATTTTTTTTGCATTAAATAAATTAAAAATTTTAATTTTTTTATTTAATTTTAAATTATTTAAATATTAAATTATTTTTTAATATAATTTTTTAATTCTAAATTGAGTTGAAGTTGAGGAAGAAGAGGTCGCCATCACTGGTCTACAAAATAAAGTCCCTTCAGAGTCGGTGGTGGTGGCTCCGATAGGATCCTTCGACGATCAAATTAGCTCTTCTGACCAACAAGAATAGATTGCTCAGAAAAGAGCTCAACAGAGTTTTGAAAAAGAGAAGAGAGCTTAGAGAAAACATATCTGAAGGATCCTTTTTATAGATGGAGTCCGGAGCAGATTGATAGTGACAACCGTAGCCATCCGATAACTGACCGCTCAGGATCGCGTGGGATTTGTTATGGAGAGGAGCGCCATTTGTAGCAGACTGATAGTGACAACCATAGCCATCCGATAGCTGACCGCTCGGGACCACATGGAATTTGTTACGGAGAGGGGCGTTGTCTATAGCAGACTGATAATGACAGCCATAGCCGTTCGATAGCTGGCCGCTTGAGACCACGTAAAATTTATTATGGAGAGGAGCACCGTCTGTAGCAAACTGATAATGACAGTCGTAGTCGTTCGGTACTGAGCTGCTCGGAGCCATGTGGAGGGATGAAGAGCTTTGGCGTATGTCAATTTCAGAAGAGTTCGGACTCCTAAAGAAAATACGGCTACAGGAGATTATCCGGGAGGAATGCTAGCTGAAATTTGGAAGTAATCCGTTGGAGGAATCCGATTGAAGGAGAAGTCCGGAAGAAGTTCGACTCCTGAAGGTATTCGACTGAAGGAGAAGTATTAAAGAAATTCGGCTTCTGAAGGAATCCGACTGAAGGAGAAGTCCGTTGGAGGAATCCAATTGAAGAAAAATTTTGGAAGAAGTTCGACTTCTGAAGGAATCCGACTGAAGGAGAAGTCCGGATGGAGTTCGGCCGCTGGAGAAGTTCGACTGAAGTTCGGCCACTGGAGAAAAAATTTTCGATCGAATCTCTTTCATGATTATCAGTTGCATTAGGCTAAACATGACTTCGGTGGAAGCAAAATTTATTTCCAATAGTTGTGCTGTTCATCTGTTTCTGGATCTAAAGTAAAAGATAAGCAGGCCAATTCGCCATGTCTTTCAAGCCCAACATTTCAAAATCAAGAAATGAACTGTTGAAGCACAAAAGTTTTTTATTCTGATAAAATTTTAATTGATAAGGTAGATTTAATATTGCAATGATGAATATAAGATGCTAGTTAAACTATTATATTAAATGGGGCCCTGGACTCAGAAGTATAAAGAAAATCACAACATGCTTCCTTCTTTTCCAAGCTACATGCAGATCTCATCCTTGTCTCCTATCTCTTTTCCTTCCTCATTAGCTCTTCCCTCTTAACGCTCTTCTGTATTCATATACAGAGAATGAACTAGCATGGAGTAAGTCATGAAAACACTCTGCAAGTCAACAGATGTCTCCTTTCTTGATGCTTCAATTGAAGCAAGCACACGGAGGCAGCTGCAAAACATGTGATGCCACCCTTCCCAGGAAGTGCTAAATTAGAGAAAAGGGAGCAAACATTCTTTTTGATGAATGGTGCACGGTGTTCAAATTATGATCACCATCAAATAAATTATGATGTGATTGACTTGTCTTGGCAGAAGATTACCAGCATCATGTAATAAGAATCAATGCAAGCCCACTTAACAAAACTACCTGATTGACTTGCATTGGCCCCAACCACACTTCATTTTCTACACAACAATACAGGCTTAATCAATATTATAATTAATTTTTTTAATTATTAAATTAAAAATTTTAAAATAAATTTTTTTCTTCTCTTACTATTTTTTTATTTTGTGTTCCTCTTTCCCATCGAAACGTAGCCTGGCTGCCTGGTATAAGTTATGGGGAACTTCTCATAGGTCAGGACACCACGGTTGATGTGCCTATTAATTTTCAAATGCTATTATTTAAACCATCCGGTTCTTCAAAATTAAAAATAATACATCTTATCCATCACGTAATTATCATATCAGTTCATAATGCACTTATTTGTTCCAAGATTTGATGGAAAATTTTATTCATGAAATATACTTGCTCAGAAAAACTTGCTGTAGTCAAATACATTGAGATCGTAGACCGCTTGCATGAAGTTATGCTTAAATATAAACAAATTTGGTCTAATTTTTCTGTCATTTGGTTGCCGGATATAAACCCTTGCCACGCGGTTGTCCTAGTTCCGGTAACCAAGTTGCCGGGACTAGCTAACCCGAAATGACCCATGGGCACAACAATTGTTTGTCGCTCCAGTCCAAGTAGTTCGAATGGGCTCGGGACCTCCTACTGTTTAAGTATGGAGCAGTCTGTTCCCCTTCTACGAATCTTTCTCCACTCTCTTTCTCTCTCCCCCCCTCCTCTCTCGAGGAAGAGCATGATTTGTGATGTACGCACGAGAATTGCGAGAGGATGCTTGCACCTACCCCAGGTTTCAGCCTTCTACCAGAGGCTACCTTCTGGGTAGGAATGGTCTCATCATCTTTTGTTATTCATATGGCAGGCAATAACTTGATATAGTCCTCCCTTTTTTAAAAAAAAATGATGATAAAAGGAGGCTAAAAGGATCAACCCATATTTTATTGATAAAGATTAAAAAAAAAAAAAAAAAAAAATCTTAGAAGAGAGATTAGTTAGAAAGATAAAGGGATAAGTCATAAGAACCTCAATAAAAAATTAGACAATAGAAAGAAAGTAAGGAATATTCTTGATTTTGTTCCAAAATTCTCACGAAGGCTAGTGGCTTTTTTTGATTGCATAGATTGGACCACTCATTGAAATTATGATGACCAGCATAAGCAATAGAAGTGTTTGAGAATTGTTTTTTAAAAAAAATCCAAGCATCTCTCCCCTTCCAAACAGTCCGGATCATCGCCAGGAACAACATGAGAATAATAGGCTGAATGCCTTCTAAAAACATGCGAAATATGTTCTTTCAACCCAAATAAAATGTCCTTGAAACGAATGCAAGAACCACCAAGAGCTTTAAGTTGCCATGGCTGGAGGAAAGATTCAAAGGATGGTCACTCTTTTGCCATGCTCCTCCCCTTTTCCTGTGAGCATGGCATATTCTGTTTCATTGTTGAATGGGGAATAGAAGAGAGAACTCTGGCCAAATAAAAAATTGTTGCCTCAGTCAGGATCATGTTGATGGTTCGGCCTGTCACGGAGAATCTGAGATTTGGATCAAATACAGTTAATTGGTGAGTAGGGAAGTTTAATTGAAATAGGATTTGGGTTCACAACTGACTCGTAATCTGAGTCACACTTTTGGCATCTAAATAAAATTCTCCTTTCCTTCCCTTTCAGTGCAAAATAATAATAATAGATTTGAATTCGCATATGGTACTAGAAAGCTGCGAGCACTCTCCATCTGGCACTCTCAAATTCCTTTCTGCTGCTGATAAAATATTAGGATGTACCATCGGTCATAAGACTGCAAACTTTCTAAAGAATCTAGATGGAGTCGATCTAAATTTCTACGTAGTAGTTAGGCGGTTGAATCTAAAGATTATGGCAGTTCAAAAGTTTGGCAGGGTCGGCTTACGACACTACCATACTGGTGATGACCACATAATCATTATTTTATCATTCAACCTGATATGATATGTATCGGCAACTTTTGAGCATATAATTTTATATATTTATTAATATGATCAATTATTTTTTAAATAAATTATAAAAATATTTTTTTAATTTTAATCTAATTTTATTTATATTTTTATATTTTAAAAAAATTAAATTATTTTTTTTAATTATCAATATATTTCAATGAGATTTAACCATCTATTCTTATTAACAAAATAATATTCATATGATATTATTATTTTAAAAAAAATAAAAATAACTTTATCTTCATATACTCTCTCCTTTCTTTTTCTTGTGAACGTTCCTCTTTCTCTCTCATCCTTCATTATTCATTTCTCCTCGTCCAAAGCAGCTCTTTTCATCTTCTCTCCTTTCTTTTTATTTATCTTTTCCTTGTCCTCCTCCTCAAGCCATTTTCTTCCATAGCAGCCTCTCCTTCCAATCTCCTCTTCCTCTCTATCTTCTTCTCCTCCTACTCCAACTTATTCTATATCGATGGTCCTTTTTTTTTCTCCTCATCCTCTTTCTTCTTTAAATCCATCTATGAGTCTTATCCTTTTACGATGGCCCACTCCATATCCATCCTTTCTTATCGATGATTCTTTTTTTTTCTTATCCATTTATTCTTCTTCATGATGGCTCCCTCCATTTTTACCTAATTTTTTATCTCTTCCTCTTTTTTTCTCATCCATTTCTTTCCATCATCCTCCTCTTTCAAACCGTTCATAAATTATCCTCCTCCATGATGGCCCTTTCTATCTCTATCTCATCTCGTCAGCAATTCATTTTTCTCCCTCTCCTTCCTCTCGAGCCTATTCTCTTCCTCCAATCTATTTATTACCGACCATCCCTCTCTCCTTTCTTTTCATTTTTTTTTAATTTATTTATAAATAAAAAATATTACTATCCATTGAAAGAAAAAATTAATATTATTTTTTAATAAATGAAAGACTAGACCATGTTAAAATATATTGATAACTAAAAATATTGATTTAATATTTTTTTTAAAATATATAAAATATAAATTAAATTAAATTAAAATTAAAGAGATATATTTATAATTTTTTTTTTTATAAAAAAAGCAGAGAGTCAAACATAATATCTATATTAATCAATCTAATAAAGTACAAAAAAAAAAGAAAAGAAAGGATGGTAAGATGCTGTCTATGGTTTGCTTCTTGCTAACTCAAAAACAGAATCTACCCACTACCAATATCACTCTAGTATACAAAAACATTGTTTCACAAATTACAAATGCATGCATGCTTCAGCAGCTACGATATCACCACAAACTTTAGGAGGAAGATTTTTCTTATTCAGTAGCAATAAGGCAAGCAGCCTAGGCTTGCTGTAATCACACAAGCATCCCCTTTATGTTTTGGAACCTAGCGATCTTATCTGAAAACTTGGTGGTGGTATAGTAATTGAGGTAGTCTTGGAAACGGTAGCAGCTTGGATAAACGAGTCTTGGAGCCGGCGAAATCACGGCATTACCCCCAGGATTATAGAATGTAGCAATCGACAGCCGGCTCCCGTTTTTGTCAGGAAGGACGCGGTGCCAAACACTCTTGTAGATGCCATTACTCACCACCTCCACTTGATCACCAAGGTTCACAAAGATTCTGTAACCTTCTGTTGGAGGTATCGCCACCCACTCCCCATCTTTTAAAAACTCGAGACCTGGGACCTGGTCATCCTGGAGCAATAGGATGATTCCACCAGCATCAGTGTGGCCTCGGAGCCCCATCACCAGCTCTGGCTCGGAGCATTTTGGGTACTTTGCCACCTTTGTTCCAACAAAAGGCTCAGAGAATGACCTCTTCAAGTAATCCTTTTCCAGCCCAAGGTTCTCGCTCAGAAGTTCTGCAAGCCTTTCAGCCAACTTGATCAATTGCGCAACAAATTCCTGCATCGCTTCACTGCATGAACAAGCGTAACGTTAAACCGAAAGTTCTAATATGATCACTAATAAGAATAAGCTCGCCTTTTTTTCTTTCCCAGAAGGGGGATTTAGAGTTTTTAGGAATATAATTTTATTTTTAATTCTGATTTCTTTCTGAGATGCAACATTCTGTTAAGCTATAGAATGCGTCTTCAATATATTATGGAAGAAATAGAGCTCTGGCTACTACCAGAGACTTACCGAAGTCGTTCGGGAATGTCGTTGACGTTGGAGTCTGGTTGATGGCGATAGAAGAAGCTGCATTCCCAGTCCACTTCAGATGCTTTGATATTAGGCCCCAATTCTTTTGCCAGCTCTGAACTGTAGAAGCTTTCCTTCATGCTCTCCTCGTAGTGCTGGTTCACCAGTGCCTTGACCTTATCCATGAGGCTCTCATCAACCCCATGGTTTTCGAGCTGCCATGTAGTCATCGATGCAAAATTATCCCAACATGGCTATAAGAACGTTTTTTTTTTTTTTTTTTTTCTTTTATGGAAAGCAGTCCGAGGAGCTATGAGATCATAAAACCGTCAAGAAAACAAAAAAAAAAACAAAAAAGTCCCACTTCTCCACTTACCCAAAAGAACCCCCACTTCTCGCATGCCTCGTGGAGAAGCGACATTGTTTTGCTTTTCCTCACTCCCTCCATCTCTCCTAGGTTGATTACTGGGATCTCCATCCCTCCAACGCTACTTAGCTGCTCTAGAGATACTCTTGATCAATGGCCACTCTTCTCAAGCCAACTTTACGCGCTTAGAGGACCACACCCCAAAGCCAAATTTATAGTAGCGCGTCAAGCATCTCAAGGCAATAAAATAACTTGGAGTAGGAATGCAGCAGAGTTGAGGGGAGATGCCTTGCTTTGATCGGGGTATTATGTCAAGGTAATGATGTCCAGGTACTTTTCACCATCGACATGTGATGTTGAAATTTTTTTTTTTTTTCTTTTTAACTTTTGCCAAGTTTCATTGAAATCAATCTAATGGTTCGCCTTTGCCTCCTACTCCCATGTGGACCGTTCTTTGTCTGTAATCATACAAAATGGATGGGTGGCCGTCGTTTAAATGGAAATTTGGCAAACCTAATCCATGTACTACTCTTTTCCTCCCATTGTTTGTCCCTGGACTTGTACTACTCAATAACTTTTATCGCTTTAACGCTCAGTTTCTCATCTGCAGACCAGGGAAGGCCAGGAAGCTGGCTCCTTGTTGTTTTCCGGTGGGCGGCATAAACATCCATTGTTGACTGCACCCACGGGAAATCGGATGCTTGGATGCAATGGCCAACGTCCTTGTCCGTTTTCACATGGGATTGCGCTTTTCTCATTGGATTTTGTTAAGCCGTGCAAATCTTAGGGTTCCCCTTAGGTTCTGAAGCTGAGAGTATCGTGCAAAATCTTATATTATTAATGCTAGCTCTTTACCTGCTGAGACCTATCGGCTTGCCGAAGTCAATCAGAAGTAACAGATGGATTCAACTTCAAAGTTTCTTGTTGTTGTAATGAGTTCGTTTAGAGCCTGCCCCTTTTGGTACTGTTGGGTGCCTCATGTCGGCAACTGAAATTATGATTCGCCATGATGTTTTTTTTGCTGCTTTTGGCAAAATCCAAATCCGAGTTTCCATGTTTCATCATCAGCACTATCGTATAACTTGCTCGCTTCTCCTTGGATGCCATTCAACAAACTCATTACCAATGGAGGTAGTGTGGAAACCTCCCATTACCTTCCTATTTCTTTATTTAACCAAAAAAAAAACCTCATTGCCAATTAGCTTATATATATAGTTTTTATTTTTTTAGGTATGCCAATTCGCTTTTTGAGAGCTCATAGCTTGTGGTCAATGCTAAGTGCCTTTTCTTTCAATGGTTTACAACGCCCATTGTAAGCAACC
Source organism: Cocos nucifera (assembly GCA_006176705.1). Classification (NCBI taxonomy): domain Eukaryota; kingdom Viridiplantae; phylum Streptophyta; class Magnoliopsida; order Arecales; family Arecaceae; genus Cocos; species Cocos nucifera. Next base: position 1,705,364 of record QRFJ01000034.1, on the reverse strand, counting down.
TAACGTGCTAGTTTGTACTTCGTTGAATTCTCGTCAAAGCAGAGTTGTTGGCAGAGTCCATCAGGTTCCGTGGTTTAATTTTAATCTGCGGTTTGACTGAGGAAACTGACGCTCGATCCCTTCCCAGGCCTGCCTTTCCGTCGGTGGTGCGGCTGATGAAAGCAAGAGGTAAGAAATAGAGATCCAACTCCGAGATACAAACTCGGCCTGGTGAACACTAGAAAATGGATTAATGCCGTGCATGGCAGGGGCCCTGGTACGATGTGATAATAAATTGGCAGCCATTGCGTGCCGGTGGCGTACTGGCTAGCACATGCACCTCTAGCACTGAAGTTTGGATCTTTTTTTGTGCACCATGACACTTGTATGTATGTATCCTACTAACGTAGGACATGGGTAACCCAATTAGAAATGCGGTTGATGTCTCCTCAAATATCTCCGTAACTTTATGACATGTGAGCGAAATTGTATGCATGAATCAAGTAAATCATTATATATTCTTATTTCTTACTAATATGGCATCGCCTCAAGCCATTACACTTTGAGCATAAATCATGGTAGCCAACCTTCAGGTTACGTAATTCTTTTTTCAATAAACATTTTTCCTCACGGTATATATACTTTGACCCTTTGAAATTATTAAAGAAATTAGTGGGTCGTTGATAATATTGGGTGATTAACGGAGGTTATCCTTCTTTATAACTTCTCATTTCATATATTTATATTATAGATACTAAAAGGTCACGTATGGTAGCCCACTAGGAGTTTTGTCCCGCAATGGTTACGGCTGCACCTGATACGCTTCTAAATTATATATACTTAATTTCACCTCTCCATGTGACTTCCCAGTACGACCAATTTCTAGTTTGCAAGAAGCGAATGATGGATGCGAATCAATACCTTTTCGAGATGGCCAGAGTCCTGTGAACCGAGCAAGGCTGCATGCTTCATTCCATCTCGGTGCCCCTGCGATCACAATGATGATATCTCGACCGATAATTTTTTGGTGGGGAGTGGGAGAGTGATAAATTTATATACAATATGAAACCTTCAATAGTTTGTATATATTTATTTTTAACTGAAAAAGGGGGTGACATGAGAATGGTTTCGCTGTCAATTCCAACCCTAATTAATTGAATAATAACAAAAGCTACTTTATATTACTTCAACTTAGAAGATCAAAACAATGAGGTGTGGATAAATGTAGCAAGACATATCACCGGCACACAATCGGGAATAACATATATGTACATATAATTTTACCGTCATGCCCTTGTCCTGCCCGATGGAAGGAAGACTAGTGTGAATCAAGAGCATCAGAGCTTCTTGGATGCAAAGACAAGTCTCTAGGCAGGTGATTGAAGGGGAGGTAGTTGAAGCCAGTGGACTTGAACAGCATATATGGTGGTCGCTTTCCTCGAACTTGTTTGATATCCTAGAATAGAATAGAATGGAATCCATGCATATTTTTTTTTTTAAAAAAAAATTATTTGTTAGAAACCGAGGTTGCCACAGGTACTCCCCACGGATTTATTCAGAAAAGAGTGAGCACAGAAAGAGAATATAGACAAGCATCAGAAGGTAGAGGAAAAAAAAAATGTTGGTAGAAGAGAAGTGTCGAGAAGGCAAAATTAGATACAGAAGGGACTATCGGTTAGAACTATCAACAAGCTGAGTCTAGATCCGAAATCCATAGATATTTATTCGATGAATCTGGATTTGATACTAACATTAGACCCATTTACCCGGATTCGAACCCGGATCCGATAAATTATGATATAAATGGATAGGATCCAAATCTGATAGATCCGAGATCTGAATCATATATATAATATAATATAATAATATTATATATAAATATTAAAAATATTTTAAGCTGTTAGATCATAGATCTAATAGCTTAAAATCTCTCAAAAAAAGTAAAATTTCTCTTCCTCTCTCCCTCTCCGCCGTGAGATCTATCGCCGGCGGGCCGCGATCGGTTCCCTCTCTCCCTCTCTATCTCTCGACTCGATCAACGACCGCGCCTCCTCCCCTCTCTCCCGAACTCCCTCCCCTCCTCTCCGCCACGAGATCCGTCACTGATAGGCCGCGGCCAGTCTCCTCTCTCCCTCTCTCTCTCGAGTCGATCAAGTCACCAACGGCCGCGCCCCCTCCTCTCTCTCCCTCTCTTGAGTCCCTCCCCTCTCTTCCTCTCTGTCTCTCGACTCAGGATCCGACCGCACCCTCTCCCCTCTCTCCCTCTCTGTCTCTTGACTCGACTGACGGCCGCGCCCCCTCTCCTCTCTCTTGAACTCCCTCTCCTCCTCCCCGCGTCTCCCTCTCTGCTGCGAGATTCATCGTCGATGGGCTGCGGCGGCGCAGTCGGACCCCAACTCATCCGTGCCCCCTCTCCTCTCTCAATCTCTCAACCGAGAGCGGCATCTTACCCGTGCCCCCTGCTCTGCGGTTCCATCGCTTCCTTCTACTTTTTTTTTTCTGATAAGCATCGGATCTCAAAATCGGATCCGGATATTTAGAATCCATTAGAATCTGGATCTAGTACTTCAAGATCAGATCCATCCGATATTTAGATTCGAATTCGATATCAGTATTTAAAATTAGATTCGAAGATGAATATTTAGGTTCCATCTAAATCCAACCTATTGATGGATGTACTGTCGGTTACACAGGAGCAGCCAAATAAGCTAATCTTTTCCAAAGCTCATCATGACTCTTCGCTAGTTTCTGGCTGCAAAGATACGCCTAGCTATGGAATTTGCTTCCAGCCTTCTGGAGTGCAGCAAAACTAGAGTGGGATCACTTTAGAAATATCCGTGAGCAAATGGCTGCGAGGAGCTGATCCCCAGCCCATCGCAGTTGCCTGTTCTTCTACTTATTTATGAAAGTGTTCCATTCCTTTTATTCATAAAATAAATATTATCAGATGCAGATTCGTGAACTTGAGTTTGAAGGAAAATTCAGAAACCCTGACGTATAGTTAGAATAGCATTCTAACTAAAATCGAAGGCAGACGATAGAACTATAAACCTTCTACAGTGCGATCTCCCCAAAAGTTTTATTGGTCATGATCGTCCAGATAAAGTACTAGGCTACCTAATATGGACAAAGCCTCTAGATTTGTTACAGCTCTAACCAACGGGAAACAGAAATCCATCCAAAACCTGTACCTCTACACTTTGTCTAAGGAGAGATTTTTTTTTTTTTTTTCTTCACTTCACTTTCCATTGTTCCACTCCTTTCTAATTATTCAGAGTTCCACTGGGAATTCCAACTAAATTGACTGCATGATAGAGCAAATTTATATGATTGAGTAAATTCTTGATTTTATTAATTTTTCTCTTTGTTGCTTTACATAATGAGAAACACAATTTGTTCCTTCTTAGCTTCAGGTCATAATGTAGCTGATGTTTTCATCTATAAAATCAAGTCCATTTGATATAGTTCTTTTTTTCAAAGAAATAAAATTATAGGAATCAAGACCAAGAACATGTTTGATATTATTATTCTTATTTAATAACATAAAAATTATTTCTTTCATTTCTCAAAAATAAAAATAAGAGATTTTTATTTTCATGATTTCAAAAGTAAAAAAACGCGTATATTTTACCATTATCACTAATATTACCTTCAACACTACAATAGTTATCTCCGTGACTACCATCACTGCATGCTCTTATCATATATATCTGGTCTCCATCAATAGCATTACCATTGCCCCCATCATCACTGGTCAATTTCTTTATCTTTATCACTATTATTATCACTGCCACAGCAAGTGCCACCACCATCTTACCACCTCGGTCATGTTGCTGTTGTTACCATGGCTTCTAGCTCATCATCAGTATATTTGCCACCATCATTACATCGTTAATCCCCTCACCACTGTTCTGTCTCGAAAGTTGATTTAATATTTGATTTTACCTTTTTAATACCAATGATACAAGGAAAATTGGTTTAAGTCTGATATTTAGATAAATGGTTTTGGATGCTTCGTAAAGATAGCACCAGTGTCATGGTTTCAAGTTCCATTTATGCTCCTTCAAATCTATGATATCAATAAACTGAGTGAAGGTCAAAAATCTTTTACTTTGTCTCGAGGAAGGAAAGGAAAAATTGATGCACGTTAGCTGTATGTGCCGAAGTAGCCATAACTTTCGTATGCATTATGTTCTCGAATGTCATACCTTGAGGAGAAAGCAATTGACGGATGGGGAGGTGAAGGGAAGCATAAGAAACAATTGGCTCACCACAGTCCAGCTTTGGTCCATCTAGACCAATCTCCCTCGACCCAAGAAACCGTTCCACCGCATCCATAATGTGAAATCCAACTACCTTATATTAACAAATTATTTTATAAAAAATTATAAGGACATCCCTCAATTTAGAGCTCGTCTCATAGGCACCTCGTCAATTTTAAAAAGTTTCAGATGACTTCTCTAAATTACTATTCCAAGATGACTCTTTGGCTTTCCGACGGTGGATGGCATCAGCCTATTGTTATATATAACCAAAAATACCATCCTCCTTTTTAGAGTGCAGATGAATAAAGAGATTCTGAGTGTTTCGAGATATGTACGGTAGATGAGGATTAACTATCAGGATGCTTCAAGATTTATATGTAGATGGATATATGAAGGAGCTAAGGTGCTTTGAGATCAATATGATTGGTGATTTTTAACTAGGAGGATGTTTTGTGATCCATATTACAACAGATGAATGAAGGGATTCGATGCACTTTGAGATTTGCGGAATGGATGATCCTTAATTACCTATGAATCATGTACTAAGGATGCTTCCAGATTTATATAGGTGAATGAATGGAGAGGTCTATAATGCTTTGAGATCCGTGTGGTGGGCGATCCTTTACTATGAGATAGAGCACCCAAGAAAGATTAAAGATGATGAAACCTGTTGCTTGAAAAGAATATAGTCCAAGCGTAAATAGGAACCTTACGCAGTGAGGGGCTTGCTGGGATTCGATTCTGCCTTGATATCAAATTGATGGGTCTATCTTATTGTTTAATTCTGATTTTAGGGACCTCGACAAGGCAATCTTTCCGTGTGTGTCATACTAATAGAAAATGGTGTTTTAGAATGGAATTATCATGATTAACATCTCCACGCATAGCTAAAAACTTAAAAGTATCTTCCCTCTTAATTATTTTCCTCGAAACGGAATCTTCTTTACCGTATAAACCAATCTCAGGATTAGGTCCACTTCAAAAGGATGAGAATGATATCTATATAGCTAGACATTGTTCAAAAAGTAATAAAATCTTATACCGATCGAGCATGGGTAGTGAAGCTATTCTTTATATGGATAGCTTTCTGATCATTTGGTGGAATGCATGCCAATTATCGTACTCTCTCTTATGGACTGATAATGTATGTTTGGCTTCTTAAGTTGAATTTGAATGTGGAATAAATCAAGACGGAGTAAAAGAGTTAACTTCTACTTCACTTTGTTTCGGAATAAATTATTCCATCTTACTTGGAGTGATTTACTCCTGGGTTAAGTGGGGTAAAGGGGTTGGGAGGGGAATAAATCATATACCAATTTTTGAAAAATATTTATTTTACCATTCTAAAAGAAGTGTTTCAACACAGGGATTCCAATATGATTGGCTGAAAAAGGGTGGGATAACTGGGTCATCTACTCTTGTTTGCTTCCGAGTGCAGCGTTGGTACCGTTGCCTGTCAGTCAATATGTATTATCTCATTGTTTTTTGTCTTTTTCATCCGTCTTCTATCCCTTCCACTGGTGGTGGAGCCGCCCTCAGGCCTCCTGGTCTTTGCCGGGTCCGGCGCCCACCGAATCGCAACACAAACCATGTGCTCGCCCGCAGCCTCTGTAATGCCCGTCGTTCACCTCTACTTCATGCTATTAGGAATCTTCCAAAGTCCACGCTACCATTATCGAGGCCTTTGGCATCGATCGCCAAGCAGATCACCGAGTCAAAGGATGATCGGGGCAAGGTCCTCCTTGAAGGTGTCAGGTTTTCCGGCCGCCGGGGCTCAAGGCGGAGTCTAGAGGACATGAAGTGGATCTTCGATGATGCCTTGGTGTCGGGTGGCTTTTATTTATTTATCCTCAGCCATCTCATTTGGGTGCTGTTTTGCACGCTTAATTTCATACTGTCCCAACAATTTACTTGGAGAGTTCAATCATGGCTTAAGGATCTCTGGCTCAGCGCCGGCAACACCTTTGGGAGTTGAACAAGACTGTATTTATGAACCCATGTTTTGAGCTGTAATACGTACGTAAAAAAATGTGCTTTAGATTATATTTGGTGCATTATCTTCAGATTATCACCATCAAATCATCATCAGTAACTATAAATTTTGATTGATATATTTAGTATGATAATTAAATTATCAATAATATAAAATTATTTTTAAAAAAAATATTTTTAATAATATTACTTTTCTTTTTCTTGATGAAAAATAAAAATTATACACATACACACACATACATACATACATACATACACACATATATATATATATAATATTAATAATTTATATATAAATAATATATAAATATATTTATATTTATATTTATATATAAATATTAATCATATATATAAATATATAGACAAGTTGCAGGTGGAGCTCGCTTGCGGAGGAGCCTTAGATGGCATCGGGGGAGGAGGGTTGAGCAATGAATTTTTTATGATTTTTTTGTGAGATAATTTTATCCAAAATTTTTATTATAAGATCATAAAAAAAATGATAATTTAGATAGCCATCCCTCCCCAAGATAATGTAAATTATCTTCTGTAAGGCAATGTAGGTTGCCAAGATAATTTGGATTGCCATCGAAAAGCCAAATCAAATATAGTAATTTGATGGATCTATTTTAAATTGCTAGCAATCTGAATAGATTGCAAGCTACCAAATGCAACATTAAGTTGTAAAAGCCAAGCTCAAGACCATACATCCCTTGAGCAATTGGATGAGATACGACTACCATAGCCTGTGGGTATGACCAAGACTTTAGCCTAGATCTCCCTAGATTAGCGCGGGCCTAAATGTTCAACCCTATTTGAAAGTCAGGATTCATGCCAGCTCCATTTGGGCTGGGTGTAGACTTTAGAGACTTCAAATCCAACACGCGATATAGAATCATGCACGTGTCAGATGCAAGTTGGGCCAAGGTCCAGCTGCTTAATGGTCCACCCTGTATGGTCCTCACAGCTTTTATGTAATCTACAAATGCCGACTGCTAAGCATTTAACCCCCTTCGGACGCTGAATAATCCCCCCCATAATCCGTCTGATTCCCTCCCAAAAATCAACGGGAGGAGCGCATATCATATAAAGTAGACCGTCTCAAACTTGATCTTGTTTGCTTGGACCTTAACAACATCATATGCGCTGCCGTGCACATAGAAATTGAGAGGCTTTATGCGAACAAGCAATCCAAACAGGAAGGAATCGTACTTCAAAAGTTGAATCTCTAAAAGACCTGCCATTACCAGCCATAGAAGCTCCTGCGCACCTTACCAAACCTAATCATTTAATTTCTTATCTACTGAAACAAAAGTAACCGATAACCATTTAGATCTAAAATTTACAATCATCAAATAAAGGGAAAAAAAAAAAAAAAAACTACAGGAAGGTGCTAATCGAGGGAAAAGAAAAGAGAGAGAATTTGATCCAGAATCACTTTGCCAAGCCAGGACGAGCCTCATTCCATAATAATACAAATCTCCCTCACCACAATGACATGTCCCTAGTACTGGATTACACATTCAATCTACCTGGGACAAAAACATCAAACGAAGCAAGCCTTCTTCATATCATTGCTTTTAAAGACACATTCACATCACTGCTAGTTACATTTCTTTAGCATGGAAGAACTTAACCATCATTTTAACCCAATCACATATGGAGGAAAAAAAAAAACTACGATAACAATCAATCGATAGGGGCAGCAACCATACTATCAGAATAGTTGCTTGCTACCATTGCTGGTGATGAAACCATAAAACCAACCCCAATAGTCCAGCTGATAACAGCAACAATGGTTATATGCATCTATGCCCCCCACCGAACTTCTTTTCCCTTGATTACAACACTGGACTTTGAAAAAGCAACATGCCAAAAGATGCGGATGAAGTCAACCTGTCTTCAGAATTGGATTAGCAGCTACCCTTAATGATTGCACACTTGGTCAGAAAGGACACCATTAAATTCCACCAAATTTAATGAATTATGAGTAGAGAGTAGCATCAAGGAGTGAGGGCAGCCTGCATTTCAAAAGTCATATTTTGTTCTCCCACTCTTTAAGATAAGGCACAACATATCAGCCATGTTGGAGGTTGAGTTGAAGAAGTTCCAAGATTCCAACATCAATCGTTTCCTTGATCCCTTAAAGTGCACGATCTGATCAACATTGCACGGTTTGAAATTAGATTTTTGAACTATAAAAAAATGGAAGTTGGAGCAATAAACATGTGCACCGTGCATACATTTTTAGTGGTGGTGCTAGATCGTTCAAGTTAAACAACATATTGCGTAATCCTCGCACAGTAATTTCTACAGGAGAAGCTATTTTACTGACATGGGTCAAACCAGTAGAAGTTAACCATGAGGCACGAGGCCAAAAATACATATAACCAACTTGGATTTAAAAAGATTTTGGTTAAAGCAATTGTCTAGGACCTCTAGCAAAGATTAGGATAAAAATGTGCAGCCTAGTGCACGAGGCTCCTCCCATTGCCATTGTGGGGTCTGGTGTGGTTTAGATGTATGCAGTCTTTAGGCCTCTATGCAGATGTCATTTCCATGTTTTGAACCCATGACCTCCAAAAGTCATAATGGAGTAATCTTATTATTGTGCCAAGACTCACATTCCTAAGTAAAGAATAAGATAGCGAATGCATGAAAGCTTTTGCTAAAGAAAACTACTGCATGTCATATTTGCCCTAATGCTTAGATTGCCAGTGTTTGATATGTTAATCGCATATAATCATAAGAACATGGTAATATAAAGTAAAATGAAGATGAGTACAGGGCTCAAAAGGGAAATAAACAAAAACAGAGTAGAAATGGGAGAGAGAAAGAAATTGGACTGCCTATGTTCTCTTCTAGTCCTGATGAATACATTTCTATTTATTTTGTTTAACTGCAAAACAATCATGATTAAAGATCAAGAAAATGCAGAATTTATATGGCCAAGAAACAAATTGTCAATATGACCTGACAAAAGCCAGAAGTTACTGAAGGATGGGTCAAAGGGAAATCCAGTAGAACCAAAAATGAATCAAATCGTTAGACTAGATATAACTGTGCTTCCAATGAAATTAGGTCCGTCATAGTAACACTTCACCAAGAAACAGTTAATAAATGGACACTATAATGCAATATCCATTTTGTTGATTCTACATTTCTGCATTTTTGTTGATTTAAGTCTTAGAAATATCATGAACAAATTCAGCTTGATAAAGCATTTGAATTAAAAATAACTATAGTGATGAGTGAAATTTATATGAAATACCCACTCCTCGGAAGATTACTTAAAAGTTTGAGCCAACATACTTACTTGTACATCCAAAGGCATGCCATGAAACTGCCCAGCTCCCTCAGGTGGGGTCCAATTGTAAACAGCACATGGTAAAAAGAGCACCGATGCTCCATTTATTTCACCCAAAAAGGCCTCATGCCTGGCAAATTTCTTTGCAGAAAATGGAACATGGGATTTAACAACCCATGCAAGGGCTAACTGATCACCAAGCATGCGGGAGGCCTTCATATATTTTGAGCCGTACACATCCAGGACTTCTTGTAGAAAGGCCTTTGCCCTACAGCAAAATATTGTTATCTCAGTTACTGAATTAATAAACCAAGTAATCAAAGTTATTAAAAGGAATGCAGCAAACTAACTTATAAATTCCATCTGGAGTGCCTCTCACTGCAATGAAACCAGAGTTTAATGGTTGATCTTTATTGTTACGAAAGGTAAGAGCAACATGAAATTGAGGATATCTCTGGAATATATGTCCAATATCATCAACCACTGCAATATCAGAATCAGTAAAAACATAATGATTAAAACTGTTCAGCTTCTCCAAATGCTCTGCAAGCCTTGCTTCCAGAAATGCCTGCATTCATTCAAAATCGACAACACTATGATCACATGAAAGAATTCGTCATGCTTTCATTTGTTTAAGAATATGTTAGAACTAAAGATATGTGCATAAAGTAGGTGTGATGCCTCAGCATCATGCCATAAATGAATGAATATTGCATATTTATTTATAGAGGGATATAGACTCTGAAGAGATAGTCTTTGGAATGCAATCTAATGAATGCACTTGCACCAACATCGTATCAACTGAGGACATATAAGCTGTTGAACATCAATGCAATCTAATCCACCTACAGAATATAAATAAACTATCAAGTGCATAGATGGGAAAGCAAGTTTTAGAACTTAAACAGCATAAAACTTGGATGGAATCACAAAAGAACCATAGTAGGAAACTAAGAAGCCCGACAGTTTTTCCCTACTAGAGCCAGTTTTCCTTTTGACTTGCACCTAACCAACAAGGAATTTACTTGGGTATCTTTCTTAACTTCCATATTCACGCTGGTAGTGTTGTAATAATCTTAGTCCTAAAAGCAGAAGTTTTGTTAGTGTAGACCACTGACAAGATTCATACCCTATTGAGAAGTTTCAGCAACACAAACCATTTGAAAAATTTATGGTGAATAGGAATTTTAGACCGCCAAATATTTGATCATCTAACAGAAATTTATTGGTCAGATAGCTTCAAGACATTGTTAGGAAACCACCAGATACATGTTGACAGTCACGAATACCACCTTTTCTTGACATGGAATAACTAAGAATGGATTGAATTATTCTATAACATGTTAGTGGAAATCACATCATCACATGAGAAAACAGAAAGAATCATGAGAAATTGTGATTAATCTATATGCAGTTTTCTAGATCATTTGCTCATTAGAATATTCTTTACTCTTCTATATGAATTGGCAGACAATTGCAGATTTGTTTTTTGGCCTTCATATTACAAGACTCAATAAGAAGCCTCAACAGGAAACGACAAGAGAATTAGGGGGGGGGGATTGAAGATAGTTCCCTTTGACATGTTTCCATCCACCTTATCTACCATCATTTCATGAATCTCACCGTGCCCGGAATATTGATCCACTCCTTAGTTAAGTCAGACCCACCATTTGCATAGATTGAATTCCTAATTGAGTCTCTCACAAAGTTCAAAAGTTTATAAGTGGGAGAATTTCCTTCTCCCACGTCTTCAGGAACTTAGTCCCCTTCGAACACAACTTTCTCCTTTACTAGGTCAATTCTTTGTCTTCTTTAGCAGTTGTAGAAAAGCAACTGCAGTTATACTTCCTTATGCGACATCAGTGATTACTGCTTTTATTTTATAATTTTCTTCAATCTGGAAGTTATGTTTCCTTTAGTTAGTTGCTTGTTCTGCATAATGCTCAGCAAAAGATATGTGCACAATCATAAGTCCACATTAACAAATTATTCCACATAAGATCAACAAGCAATATTCAGCAATGAAATGATGGTAGGAATCATAGAATTATCATCTATTATAAATGAATAAGTTGTTAAAAAAGAATGCACTGTGTTCCAGTGGGATGTGATGCAAGTGGCTCAAAGTAGAATCACAAAAGCATAGAAAAGCGAGATCTTTGCAATGCTAAACTGGACAGTTGAAAAAAAGAAAATCATATCCAAAAGAAAAACATCGATCAACACATCATCTCTCTAAACCACGACAACAAAAACTAATAATAAATCATTTTGATGTGCTCTTACAATGTAGGATCTGATTCTCTGGAGCATCAACTTCCCTCGAGAATAGTCTCCTTGAATGGGTACTACTGCAGCATTATTTCTGTTTAGTGAAAATTCAGAAGCAGGGTCTGTCAATATGATTACACTGCTGCTTGGCATTGAAACCTGCAAAGTTCTACATATAAGAAAAAGAAGTCAAACAGACACCAAAGTTTTTCGAATAAAAGATAAACATGGAATTACTTGATTCATTAGGTTACAGTTCAGCTGGATTGTCCACAGAAAAACCCTTTGTCGTTTTTCCTGTTAATTTAAATAAGATAATGGAACATATAACTGCAACGAGAGAAAGTTAATGGAAACCATGTACAGGCTTTTTGATTGAAGGCTACCTAGACTCCAATATTATATTTCTTCCATTAATAAATGAGATATTTTTTCCCTTTTGTCGAGCAGGGGGTGAGGGGTGGGGGGCACATAAGATGTTAGAACATAAATGCTCCATGGACTCAAACTATTCTGCTGAAAGACAGAACTTCAATGCCATAGTATCATAAACCAGCCACCAAAAAAGAACACCCACTCTTAGTCCTTGAATTGTGAGCTTAAATTTCATAAAGAAAAAAATAGGCCTTCCTACCTTCCTTCTAACCTTCTAAATTTCACAGCTTGTCCCTATGGCACACAAGTTACGTCAGTCATTAATCTGAACGCAATAAATGCAGTTGAGTCAGGCTGAGAAGAGGTCTCCATACAGCCCTACCTGCGAACTAGCCTTGTAGGTTTTATAGAAGACTTCATCTTGTCTAGCATTATCTTGTCTAAGCAACGTTTGTTACAGAATGGGCATAAGCTGGTTGTAGAATTATATCTCCAGTCCTTCCATGAAGCCTTATTTTCCTATATAGAGCTGCACAGCTGAGCTAATTTTAATTTGCAGAGCCATAAATCATCACAATGATTACAACAAATATCGTGGCAATGACCTTAATAAAGACAAACCATGATTATGATATAAGACTTGTTAAATATCATTAATTCAACGTCTCATTATAGAGAATACTCAAGTTTTACCTGTACAAAGTTGATGAACGTGTTAAGGATGGCCATGGACCGTTCTGCTTTACTGTATGAAATGTTTCCAACATTCACAACATCCGTGCATGTAGAGTCCAGTTTCAAAGAACTGTTGTAGATAGTGTACACAGTTACAAAAGAAACAAAGCCACTGGATTGGAGATTCTGGCCCATCCTTCTCATACGGATCTTATTCATAGCTTTAAGGCCTGTGATGATAGAATAGCAAGGAACTTAAATTTGAAATCCACATCATATAGTGTCAATCATGAAATATGCTTGTAGTGCAAAAAATAGCAGAAAATAATATTGTAAACATGGTTTCTATGAATCAAAAATCGATAATGGCAAGGGAGGAATAGATAACATGACTACAAACAGTGTCCATTTAAACCAACTTACAATCAGTGTGCTCAAGTGAATTCTATATTTTTGGACATCTTGACGTCAATGACGTATATTTAGTTCTTATGATTTCCAATTCACTCACAAAGTTTTATTAATTTTCAACGTAGAAAAGATTCTATTTTAGTACTCGATATAATCAACTCCTGCTATTATTATGACATTGATGAACGCAAAATTTTAACGTATGCCACTAACAAGATAGAATTTCTTGAAGAAATAGTGTTTTAAGTTTTTTAGTCGTTTCCTCTCCAAAAAGGGTCGGTGGCTCGCCGTCGCCGTCGTCGCATGTTACACTCCGCGGGTCTAGATTTGCGCCACTTTGGTTAGCCTTCATCGGAACGAAACCCTTACCCCCTCCCGTCTCCTTTCCTTGCGAATGTCCCTAATCGCCGATCTCTCGAAGCCATTCCACCACATTTCAATGTCGATGTTTCCGTGAGATATCTCAAACAGGAAGATATTGTAGGTGAGATCCGCGATGGGTCTTTCCCGAGGATGGAGGAGCCGCTACCTCTTCTTTGTCCCTCTAATTCTCTTCCTCCCCCTCATCCTCTCAGGTGAGATAAATCATTGCTTCTCTTCTCCTTCAAACCACTCCTCTCAAATCCTTAAGAAAGATCCAACCCTCTGTTTTTGCTGTTCTTTCCGTTCTTTCTCCTTCTCAGTGTCGAGGTTGCATCAGAATTCGATCCCACAGAAAGAGTCGACAAGGAGGCCTTCCAAGAAATCGGATCATCTGGTCCTTGGCCCGGCCGCCGGCCAGGGCTTGCCCAATCGCCTCCAGTGCCAAGGTACCTTTTATTTGAAGACCGTTCAAGTTACTACTATAAATTCTTTCTGAGCCAGTCCTGATCTGCTCCCGAACTTTTTATTTCCTTTCATTTATTTTTCAAAAAATTTTGGGTTCCTATTCAGGATGGCAAATAATTAGATGCAAATGTGGATAACCAAAAAGTTGATTCTGGGCAATTACATTCAAATCCATTTCTTCAACAACGTATGCTTTCAAATTATTGACTCTCTCTCTAAAAAAAGGAGGGAGAAAGAGAAGAGTACACCCTTAAAACACTATTTCTTCAAGAAATTCTATCTTGTTAGTGGCATACGTTAAAATTTTGCGTTCATCAATGTCATAATAATAGCAGGAGTTGATTATATCGAGTACTAAAATAGAATCTTTTCTACGTTGAAAATTAATAAAACTTTGTGAGTGAATTGGAAATCATAAGAACTAAATA
>QRFJ01000034.1:1009813-1067007 GCA_006176705.1 Cocos nucifera | reverse complement strand
AATTCCTCCGGTACCGGCCTGAAGCAGAAAAAGATCGGCTAAGGGCGCTGCCGTAGCCAGAGACTGCAAGAAGGTCGGCCACCTTACGGCGTCGTTCACATTGTCCCTGGGAAGATCTCGGTGCATCAGCGATTCGCCGTCTCCCAGCAACAAGAGCTTGCACCAAATTGAGGAGTTCAGCATGAGGAGGTCGTCCACCCCGGAACTTATTGCCGAAGAAATGCGGAGGAACAACGTTATCACGATCTTGAAATACAGAATTTGGGGGATGCGCTACTAGTAACTTCCTTTCAATAAAATTTCTTTCTTTCGATAATATTATTTCTGGATGCGAAAACCATGTAGTGACAGGGAAAAAGCGGCCAACCTCGGTTAGGAACAGGAGGAGAACCTCGTCCTAACGCCGCAGGAGATAAGATCTCCCCCGAGCGCGCACTTCACTCGGCTGCAGGAGATAAGATCTCCCCCGAGGGAAGCTCGGCCGTAGGAGATAAGATCTCCCCCGAGCGCGCGGCTAGAGATAAGATCTCTCCCGAGCGACCGTTCAACCTCGGCTAGAGATAAGATCTCTCCCGAGCGACCGTGAACAACCTCGGTTAGGAACAGGAGGAGAACCTCGTCCTAACACGAGCACCAACCTCGGCTAGAGATAAGATCTCTCCCGAGCGACCGTTGACAACCTCGGCTAGAGATAAGATCTCTCCCGAGCGACCGTGAACAACCTCGGTTAGGAACAGGAGGAGAACCTCGTCCTAACACGAGCACCAACCTCGGCCGCAGGAGATAAGATCTCCCCGAGGGAAGCTCGGCTAGGAGATAAGATCTCCCCTCGGCTAGAGATAAGATCTCTCCCGAGCGACCGAACAACCTCGGTTAGGAACAGGAGGAGAACCTCGTCCTAACACGAGCACCAACCTCGGCTAGAGATAAGATCTCTCCCGAGCGACCACAACCTCGGCTAGAGATAAGATCTCCCGAGCGCGAGCACAACCTCGGCCGCAGGAGATAAGATCTCCCCCGAGGGAAGCTCGGCTGCAGGAGATAAGATCTCCCCGAGGGAAGCTCGGCTAGGAGATAAGATCTCTCCCGAGCGACCGAACAACCTCGGTTAGGAACAGGAGGAGAACCTCGTCCTAACACGAGCACCAACCTCGGCCGCAGGAGATAAGATCTCCCCCGAGGGAAGCTCGGCTGCAGGAGATAAGATCTCCCCCGAGCGCGCACTTCGACCTCGGCTGCAGGAGATAAGATCTCCCCCGAGGGAAGCTCGGCCGTAGGAGATAAGATCTCCCCCGAGCGCGCACTTCGACCTCGGCTGCAGGAGATAAGATCTCCCCGAGCGAGGAGACCTCGGCCGCAGGAGATAAGATCTCCCCCGAGGAAGCTCGGCTGCAGGAGATAAGATCTCCCCCGAGGGAAGCTCGGCCGCAGGAGATAAGATCTCCCCCGAGCGCGCACTTCGACCTCGGCTGCAGGAGATAAGATCTCCCCCGAGAGCTCGGCTGCAGGAGATAAGATCTCCCCGAGGGAAGCTCGGCCGTAGGAGATAAGATCTCCCCCGAGCGCGCACTTCAACCTCGGCTGCAAGATAGGAGGTCTCCCTCGAGTCAACTTCAACTGATGAGATAATGTCGCCCCCGAGGAGCTCGAATCCGACCTCGACCGAAGGAGGCGAGATTTACTTCGGCTTCAACATCAGCTTCATCGACTTTAGCTGGAAACGAGTTCCATTTCAACTCCAAACATCGACTGGAGATGAGGTCTCCCCCGAGCTTCAGCTGCAACAAATGCGGAGCCTGGAAGAAGACTTCGGCAGTCGCCTGTTTTGGTACTCCCTTCCCTCAATTTTTGAACTCGGGAGTGGGGGGGCTACTGTTGGGGATAAATCCCGCTCCTGCCGAAGCCCGGCCCGACGCTCAGCCCAATGTAACCAGTAGCCGCTGAAGAGCTTTAGCGCCAGGCGCCAGGCCGAGCCCCTACCACGGCCGAACTGCCTAGAGGCCGAACTCCCCTGCGCCAAGGTCCGGGCCGAACTACCTAGCTGCCGAACTCCCCAGCGCCAGGCTCCGGGCCGAACTCCCACCGCCAGCCGAACTTCCTGAGGGCCGAGCTCCTTGGACTCCAAGCGGCCGAGCTTCAATGAAGTCCTCTCAGCGGCCGAACTCCTTCGGGCCGACTCCAAGCGGCCGAGCTTCAATGAAGTCCTCTCAGCGGCCGAACTCCTTCGGGCCGACTCCAAGCGGCCGAGCTTCAATGAAGTCCTCTCAGCGGCCGAACTCCTTCGGGCCGACTCCAAGCGGCCGAGCTTCGAAGCTCTCAGCGGCCGAACTCCTCGGGCCGACTCCAAGCGGCCGAGAAGTCCTCTCAGCGGCCGAACTCCTTCGGGCCGACTCCAAGCGGCCGAGCTTCGATGAAGTCCTCTCAGCGGCCGAACTCCTTCGGGCCGACTCCAAGCGGCCGAGCTTCAATGAAGTCCTCTCAGCGGCCGAACTCCTTCGGGCCGACTCCAAGCGGCCGAGCTTCGATGAAGTCGTCTCAGCGGCCGAACTCCTCAGCAGTCGTCACTTAGGAGCCCGAACTCCTCAGCAGTCGTCACTGGGCCGAACTCCTCAGCGGTCGCCCTCATCAAACTTCGGCCGACCGAGCTCCTACCGAACTCTCAAGTGTCCAAGCCTCAGCCCAAGCCCAACAGCCGGCCGAACCCCAGACGGCCGAGCTTCGGCTTCTCAGCAGCCGAACTCTTCTGCGGACGAGCCTTAGCTGCATACCTCCTTGCCAGACGCCTATGGGAGCCGAACTCCCTCCTATCTTCCTCTTCAGGAGCCCGAACTCCTCCGAAATGGGCACACGACGAAGGCCTTCAACCTTCTTCGGCAAGCTCTCCATCACCATCAGTCAGTCCGCCGCGGGCGATAGCGACCCACTGTCAGGCGGCGATGGCTGTCACCCTCAATCCGCCGCACACGGCACCAGTGGGACTGACTCCGCCGAACCTCGAGCGGCCCGCCAGCACGCGGCTGCAGTTGTCACCATCAAGCTCCACTATATAAAGGACCCTCCCGACACGCTAAGGCTAAGCTCTCTGGATTCTTGACTTTCTAAGCTCCGGAACTCATTCCGAGCACTCCATTACTGTTGGTCGGAAACTAACTTGACCGTCGGAGGGTCCTGCCGGAGCCACCACCCCACCGATTCCGGTCGGGACTTCGTTTTGCAGGTCCCCGGCGGCGCCCGGCGGCCTCGATTGCGGCGACCTCCGGCGGCGACGGATTTCTGCACCAACAGGTCTTAAAAATATATTTTAGAAAAGAAAAAAACAGCACTACTTTTCATCTAATGAAAAGTGCCAAAATTCATCTCTTTCATGAATATTTATTTTTCATGAAATATAGAAAGTATCTTCCTATAAAAAGATTTTTTCATTCTTTTTTATCTTAAAACTCCAACCAAACAAGAACATTTCTCTTTGTTTCTTAGAAATTGCCTGTTTCTCCTTCACTTTTTGTGAATCAATGAAATATTTTTTCAAAAAATAGATATTTAACTAAATATAAATATTTTATAATAAATTATTTTTTTATAATTAATTAAATATATTAAAATTTTATTTTTAATAAATAATTTTTTAAAAAATAATTTTTCAAAATTTTTTAGGAGCCATTTAGTTGGAAGTAATTTGGCATCAAAAAATAATTTTCATATTAAATTACCATATTTAGTATGAAAAGTAGAACAGAGAGATGATAAAAAAATTGATGATCCCATGCTTATTTTTCAGAGAGATGGTAAAATAAATACCATGAAGAGGTTGATATTTGGTAAATTTTCGAATGATGGTCATCCATGTTTGATAAAAATATACTCAGTCAAGCTGCATATATAATCAATGACTTTATTTTAATATTTTTAAATTTTATTTAATAAAATATTTTTATAAAAAATTAAGATGGAGATGATATTATGCAAAGAATTATGTGATTATAGTCACCATCTAAAAACTAATTGAAGATGATAATACTATTTTATTATTAAAAAATTATTTTATATTGAAAGATATATTTATAAATTTTATCATATTTTCATTTAGAATTACGTTCAACCAAACGTAATAATTTTTTTTGATATTATTTTCTAAAATAATTTTCTCATCAATTAAATATAATAATTTTTTTTTATAATTATTTTTTTAAATAAATAATTTTTATAAATTATTAGATTATTTAGTAATCCGGCGTACCCAACCAAACGGGCCTGAGGAAGAAAAATTTGTTTCACGAACCAAACGGCCCGAAGTGTTCATTGGAGTCCAATCAGGGATCTAAAGGTAAATTTCTCCTTGCGACCCCTTTATCTTTTCCGTTAGCATACGGCGCTGGATTTCCGTCGCTCGTCCCGTTAGCTGGCGTGGTAAGCTGGACGCCCACGTTACCCGCGCTGTCCGCTCGTCCTGCTCCACGTGGGCCACGGAGTAGATTTAACGGTCCCATTCTCAAGTGAGTCAAATACGACCGTTGGATCTCCTGTTGCGTGCGTCGTACTCTACCTGCGTTTCGCAGACGCCAGCTTAGGGAAGCCGGCAAGCCGCGTACTTTCCACCGCCGATTCATTTTTTTATTTAAATAACTTCGAGTCCGCATCCTTCCTCGTTCTCTCTCTACCGCATCTCAAGAAGGGGGGAGGGAGGGAGAGAGAGAGAGAGGGAGGGAAGCAAGGAGCGATGGGGAAGTCTTCCGTCCCCCTAGCTCTGATCTACGTCACCCTAGCTGTCCTCCTCCTCGTCCTCCTTTCTTTGGCCCCCAGCCGCCCTCACCGCCCTAACCGCCGACTCAAGCTTCGGTCCTCCTTCTCCTTATCCGCCCCGCCCGCCTCCCACGACCGCCGGGTCCCCTTCGACCCCATCATCGCGGACATCGAGCGCCGCCGGGAGGACCGCGAGTGGGAGCGGACCCACTTCTTCCCCCACAGCGGTGGCGATGATTCCGCCCCGGCCATGGAGGCCCAACCAGAGTGGGAGGACTTCATCGACGCCGAGGACTACATCAACGACGAGGACCGTTTCAACGTCACACATCGCATCATCGATCTCTTCCCCAAGATTGACGTTGGCCCCGCCGACGGCTTCGTAAGCTCCGACGAGCTCACTCAGTGGAACCTTAAGCAGGCGGTGAAGGAGGTGATGCACCGGACGGAGCGGGACATGGAGCTCCATGACAAGAACCGCGACGGATTCGTCTCGTTCCACGAGTACGAGCCCCCCAGCTGGGCCCACCGGTTCTATGGTCAGTAAGAATCGATCCCTAAATTCGGTGGTTTCTTGAATTGAAAAGTATTCGCATTCGAAGTTATTTATTTTTCCTTCAAAAAAGATTGCTTCTTGATTTACCTACCGAGTTACCAAAGCAAACCCTAGTGTTGCTTTTGCTTTTTATTTTTCTTTTCTTGGTTTAATTAAATATTTTAGAGCGCTAGGCCCTTGTTGGTACTTGGGATCGCAGCACAGGGACAACTGGGGCTAGTGGCAAATCTACCTGCATTTATTGTCACAGTTGTTGTTGGCGTACTTTAAAAATTTCAGCCTAAGTGATAGGTTTAAAGGTTTTATTAAGGTTTTTAACAAGATATAGGATTAACTTTAACAAATATTTTTGTTGAGGTTGGGAAAGTTGGCAAAGAAAGGATCAGAAACATGACGATGATTATACAAGGGTCCTGTTAATGGATGCCCTAGGCATTTATTATGAACAATGCCATGCTTATCCCAGTGATCTGTTGGAATCTGATTGGAGCTCAAAATGTGATTAACGGATTATACATCTTAAGTTTATACGAACCCTGTATTTCCTACTTCATGCTTCAAGAAAACAGATTTCAGCCACTTGTATGGTGATAAAAGAGGAATGGGTGTGATATAAAGCAGTGGGTGGTGGAAATATTATGGTGGTTTTGTAGGCAAAATCATTAGAAAATATCTGACGCTCAAAGGATTTAGTTAAGCATAGCTAGATCCCCAAATGAAAAAGAAACATATTACTACTTAAAACCTAAAAATACAGGTAATATCCATTAGCATTTCTCTAAATGTGAGATTGACGATACTGTGCATGAGATGCAAGAACCTTTGAAAAATAAGTTGCATTTATTCTTGATATTATAACTATTTAATGTACTTTGATTTGATAACAAATGCCTTGATAAAGCATTGGTCAAAATGCTTGCAGTATTTTTTTGTATAAAGAATACATCTTCTTGGCTAATTATTTGAACAGTAACAGATGCTTCCTCTCTCTCCCTCTCTAAGCCTTCTAACATGTTTTCATGTAAATTGTTGTTTCTAATTCATGTTAAAAGCCATATTCAAGTTGTGGGCCCTTCTACCCCTTATTTGGGGTTTCCTGGTTTACCTTTATTTAAAAAAAAGACAAAAAAATCTATGCAAAGTAATCACAACAGTCTCTTCTGAAATCATCCGCACATTTATTTTATGTTGGTTTTACCTCTCGGCAAGTTGTTATTTTTGACCCAACCCTACTATTATCTTTAAATAAAGAAGATGTATGTGGCCTTTGTTACATGAAAAATTGTTCGGGTTGGGATAACATTTAAGCATTTGAGGTTCTTTATGCAAACCTACATACATAAGATTGAATTTTAGGGACCTGCAGGAACTCTTACGCAGATAGGACACATGTAGTTTGATTCTGAAACAAAAAATGGGAGAGAATTGGTCTATCTTATTCCATGATTTTGTACTCTCATGTATAGAAGTGTATAGAAATAGGATTTTCTTAAAAAGAAAAAGTCTTATAAGAAAAAATACAATAAGAAAAAGCCTGATTAGAAAAAGATAGAAATGGAAGAACTATAAACATAAAGAAATAATAGAGAATAATATATGTCAATCGACACATGTTAAACATGCTTTCTAATACTCTCCTTCAAGTTGGGGAGCATAGATATCCAACATTCTCAGCTTGCCATGCAACATAGAGAACTTGCTACTTTTCAAAGGCTTAGTGAACACATCAGCCATCTGATTTTCAGAACGAGTGTATGGAGTACATACTTGTATGCTTGTGACTTGATCTCTCATGAAGTGATAATCAATCTCTATGTGTTGTGTCATTTCATGAAATACTGGATTGTTAGCAATGAAAATGGCTGCTTAATTGTTACAATACATAAAAATGGGTTTATCATACTGAAATCCAAACTCTATTATCAAGGAACGCACTCAGATTAACTCGCAAATAATATGAGCCATAGCTCAATACTCTGCTTCTGCACTAGATCTAGCCACCATATTTTGTGATTTTCTCCAACAAATGTACAATAATCAGAAGTTGATCGTCTGTCTATCTTCGAACCAGTATAATCAACATCAGAATAACTAACTATATTAGTATGGTTATTTTTTTTGTAAAACAGTCCAATTTCGGGAGCCTTCTTAATGTACCTGAGAATGCCACATGCAGCCTCCTAATGGCACTTCTTGGGTTTGTCCATAAACTGACTGATGACATCAATTGTAAATAAAATATTAGGTCTGATAATTGTTTAGTAAATAAGCTTAACTACCAGTCTCCTGTACGCAATCTTGTTTGATAGCTTTTCGGAGTCCTCTTTCCCTAGTGCTCCTGTTTGGTCTAGAGGAACATTTGCTGACTAAGTATGCCCATTTTTTTGTAGTAGATCAAGAGCATACTTTTTCGGAGAAAGTACAAGTTCTTGACGATTTCGAGCCACCTCTATCCCAAAGAAGTACCTCAGCCGACCCAAGTTTTCAGTATTAAAATGTTGCTTCAAGTGTCTTAGTTGCCTTTATGCCAGTTTGGTCATTGCCTGAGATAATAATGTTATCCATATAGATAACTAGCATAACCACTCCAATGGAGGTATGCATAATGAATATCGAATGGTCCATATGAGTTTTGATAAAGTCAAATTAACAAATAATCTGACTAAACTTTTGAAACCAAGCCATCGGACTCTGCTTTAACCCATATATTGCTTTCCTTAGGCAACATACTCTAGAGCTCCCTTCTGAGCAACAAACTCCGGAGGTTGCTCTATATACACTGTCTCTTCAAGATTGCCGTTGAGGAAGGCATTTTTCACGTCAAATTGATATAGCGGCCAATCCATGTTGACAGCAATAGAAATCAAAATTCGGATAAAGCTGAGACGTGCCATAGGAGAGGATGTCTCAAAATAATTAATACCATACGTTTGAGAATATCCTTTTGCAGCCAATTGTGTCTTAAGCCTTTCAATGGTGTCATTAGGCAGATACTTGACGGAGAAAATCCAACGATATCCAACAACCTCATAATCAGCTGGTGGAGAGACTAACTACCAAGTGTCTCTTCTCTCTAAGGCAGACATTTCTTTTTGCATTGCTTGTCGCCAACTAGGGTGAGATAGTACCTCCTCTGCATTCCTAGGAATATAAATAGAAGAAAGGGCTAAGGAAAACTGTCGAAGGATAGGACTAAGGTGATCCAAAGGAACAAATGAAACAATAGAATGTTGAGTAGAAGAACATTTATCCTTCCGTATGGCAATGGAAAGATGCAAATCCGATGTAAGTGGTGAAGATATTGGATTGCTTTCTGAGGGCGAAGATGGTGGTAGCAAAAGTGCCGGGACCTGATTCCATGGACGTTGAGTATACACCTTCAGGGGTAATAGAAAAATAGTAGTAGGCATAATTATAGGCTCTTCTGAAGTGGAAGGAAACACCGGAGCATGGATAGATGTTGGTGGAACCAGTAACTCATTAGACAAAGATTCTCCTACAGATGAAAAGTAAGGCTGCTTTTAAAAGAATGTGACATCAGAATTGACAAATACCTTGTGACTCATAGGATTAAAGCATTTGTATCCCTTCTGGTTTCTAGCATAGCCAAGCAGAACACATTTGATAACTCTAGAAGATAGTTTGTCCAAGTCCAATTGTAGGTCATGGACAAAAACTACATATTCAAATGTATGAGGAGGCAGAGAAAATAATGGACGATGTGGATATAGAAATTGGATGAAAATTTTATCTTGGAGTATTGAATATGGCATACGGTTAATAAGAAAGCAAGCAGTCAAAATAGCATCTCCTTAATTTGTTTTAGATATATGCATATGAAAAAGAATGGTGCGAGTAACGTCAAAAAGATGGCGATTTTGTGCTCAGCTATCCTATTTTGTTGAGGGGTGTACACACAAGAAGTTTGGTGTTGAATCTCATTTGAGTTACAAAATATATTTAACTTTTACTGGACAAACTCAAGAGCATTGTCAGTGCGAATAGAACAAATATTAGTAGAAAACTGTGTCATTATTTTTTTATGAAAATTTTTAAAGATAGACAAGATCTCAGATCGTTTTTTTAATAGAAATACCTAGATGGTACAAGAAAAATCATCAATAAAGATTATAAAATATTTATGACCAGGACAGCTCTTGACTTTAGAAGGACCCCAAATATCAAAGTGACTCTCCTTGAAAATAATGATTTGTGGTGTTTTCCAAGCTGACAAACCTTACGATTGGATAGGATCGTCCATTGACTAAGAGGGACAATTTGATGTAGTTTTTGAAGAGATGGATGCTCAAGCCGATAATGCCATTGCTGAAGACTCACTATAGATGAAATAGCTCTCAATCTTGGAACATCTAGATAATACAGGCCATCAGTATCTTCATGGCTGCAACCAATCTTCTTCCTCATCAAGAGATCCTGAAAAATACAATAAGAAGAATAGAAGGTAACTGAATAGTTTAAAGATTTTGTAAGAGAACTGGCTGATCAAAGATTTAATGAAAATTTAGGTATATAAAGAACTTTGAAAAGTAACAAAGAGGAAGTGAGTGATACAAAACCACAACCAGATACTGGCGATTATCTGCCATCAGCTAGAAAGATAGAAGGATGATTTTTTGAAATAGGAAATAAAAAGGAGAATAGTCTAAAGTCATCCGACATATACAATGTAGCACTTGAGTTAATGACCCAAGAGAAAGACATAGATGTAGTGGCAGACAAGAGAGCAGTGCTATTTGAGGCAAAGGATGTTATGGGAGGAGTCGAGGAAAAAGCAGAAGACAGTTGAGTCATCTGGCGGAACAATTGCTCCAAGTCCGTCGGAGAAAAGTTAAAGTATTAGAAATGACTTTAGTGGGTGCAATAGTAGTCTCAACTCCTTTCGACTCTGGAGCAATAACTTGGTTAGCCCAATCGGGCTTACCATGCTTCTCCTAGCACTTCTCCTCCATGCGATTAGTGTGGCTGTAGTAAGTACATTTTCGTTTGCTGGAACTAGTCCCACGACCATGGTTTTCTTCTTGGCCACATCCACAACCGCGGTCGGACGAGGAATTGTGACCATGATTATCAGCAACCAGTGCCGAAGACTTAATAGAAGTAGTTTCAAATTTTGAAAGTGGAGCGGGAACTCACTGAAGATGAGAAAAAACATGATATAAGGAAGGCAAGGAGTCACCACTAAGAATCTGATCATGGATAGGAGTATACTCAGGAGGAAGGGTAGCCAAAAACTGAATCACTTGGAACTCCTCACATTGCTCCTTCATTACACTTACAAGTGTAGTTAATGGTTGATAGATATTGAGCTAATCCTAGAGCCCTTTGAATTTGGCATATAAGTCGGCCAAGGATCCACTCTAGTATAGCATAGGAAAAATAGTTGCTGAGATAACTCGAATACTCTAGATAGATGCTTGGCATGAGAATACATTTTTTTAAGAGCATTTAAAATTTTTTTAGCAATATTTAGAAACACCACATTAGCACTAACATTCGACTCCATGCTGTTCAACAACCAAGTGTAAACACATATCATCCTTGAGCCAATCTTTGTACTTCACATCATTGGAAGGAATTGGATCATCAATCAGAACGTGGAGCTTGTCATATGCATTAACAAGCTTCTTGAATGCTTGAGCCCATACAAGGTAGTTTTTACCATTAAGTTTAATGGTAGTAAGATCTTGCAGATGTGAGGGAGGCAAAAATCCAACAATTGAAGGTGTCGTTGGAGTAGTATCGACCATCAAATTAGTATGAAGGCAGAAAGTCAGTATGGTTGATTCGGTAGTCCAAAATCACCACATATGTGTAGGCATGGAAGACACTTAAATTGATGGCAAACCACATAACATATTTATGCGGTAAGGCGCATACCTGATCCCGATAGATCAGGAATGGAGAAAGAAGAGATGCCTCCCCCTTAAAGTCTCTCAGTTGAGGAAGTCCCTTTGTCTAGATCAGCATAAAAAACAGAGAAGAATGAGAAAGGGGAGGGAAGAGAAAGAGGCTGATGTATGAGTAGAGAAGGTGATAGGAGAAGAGATGGTGGTGGATTTTGCCTAGAGAACCCTAGGCTCTGATATCATGAAACAAAAAATGGGAGAGAATTGATCTATCTTATTTCATGATTTTGTATTGCTATATATAATATATTATATATATATATATATATATATATATATATATATATATATATATATATGAGTGTACATAAATAGGATTTTCTTAATGAGGAAAAGTCTTATAAGGAAAAATACAATAAGTAAAAGTCTAATTAGAAAAAGACAGAAATGGAAGAACTATAAACATAAAGAAATAATAGGGAATAACATATGTCAACTGACATATGTTAAATATACTTGCTAATAGATTCCACTTTAGACAACCTTATTTATGTGCCATCATTTCTTATTTCTTGCCAGATAGCAATTCAACTGATGATAAAGTGGGTTGGTGGAAAGAAGACCACTTCAATGCTTCAGATGTGGATGAAAATGGTCTTCTAAATCTAACTGAGTTCAATGAGTATGTTCGCTGCTTATGTTTATCTGTGACTTCCACCTCTTAGCTTTTGCACTGATACTTCTGGATTCTGTTCCTTTTAGCTTCCTACATCCAGCTGACAGTAGCAATCCAAAGCTGATGCATTGGTTGTGTAAAGAAGAAATAAGGTGCATTTTTTTACTGCCTAATATTAACATATTTAGGGATGAAATTATTTATTACTGACAAATAGTACTTCTAGTGCTACCTTGCATGTTTTTTTTTTATATACTTGGAGATATTGTTATTTTTATATATTAACCTCAGTAAAACTTATGCATATGTACATCTCAATATCTCTCTATATACAATTGTGGACATTATTTATAGATAACTTACAAATTGGAAAATTTGATGACCATGTTTGTTGAATATGTTTTGTTCTGTCAGGGATAGATAAGAATATTCATTTTGATCTTGATTATCAAAGAATACGTTTAGCTTTTCTTATTTGAGTTTATAATGCATGCCTACATATTCACAGCTAAGTTCATAGAATATATGCTTTAAATGCGTTAGTTCATGTTTTTGTACACTCATCTCACTTAAAGGTAGATTTAAGCAATTGTTGGGTTCCGTGAGGTTCAAGCTAGGTCATAGGCCAATGTCAAGCTAGAGATCTTCAGCTAGCTCAGTCCAACTTTAGGCCTAAATTCAAGGGCTAATATTGACCTAACATTGGACCATATGGCTTTGGCCCCACTTGACTTGGCCATGTTTTTTCCCCCTCCCATGCCATCATCTCTAGCCTCCCCATTTCTTCCTCCATTCTCTTTTCTTACTCCCTTTTATAGGCCAACTTCCAATACCATGCAAAACCGAAAGCCTGGTGCGCCACTGTCTTCCCAATAGCCTCCACTGTAATAAACAGCTTTGTCAGAATTCCTAAATACTTAACCCTTGGTCCATCTTGCAATAGAAAGGGATAGGAGAGATGGAAAAATAATGAGATAGGAGGATTTAGGGTTGGTGGGTTAGTGCCTTGATGCCTTTGCAAGTAGGGGACTTCGTGCTTGGCGATTATAGAGAGGACAAAAGTGGGGAAGGGGAAGCGAGATTAGATAAAAGTGGCTTCAGAGTAGGAACAAAATCAGGGATGAACTACCAAAGGTAAAACTATTGTCTAATACATTTCATAAAATCATCAAACTAGGTTAGGTTGGGGATTTTGATGAGACTTGGATCTGCCAAAAAGTTGATCATGTTTAGAGATCTGAGCTTAGCGTGGCCTTTTTGGCTTAGAATGCCTACCCAAGCATGCTGGTATTGGGCCAGATAGGTTGGGTTGAGCTAGAGATGCTTAGGTCTTCGCAAATTTAGCTAACTTATCTTTAGACTTAGTCTAATTCATTTAGCCCTTTAGTGAAATTCTTTGTTTTGGATGAGAGAGCCAAGCGTTCTGTAGAGATCTATATCTAAAGCATCTAGGGTGGTGCATTGTTTAGCTTCGATGGTTGTTTGGGTGGGGGAGTGGTTACTTTCAAGGATTGCTATAGGTGGTGGAGCCATGAAATGAAAAAGGTATAGGAGGGTAGGGAGAGATTAAGAAGATGAAGTGGTTTTGTCCAAGGATATAACAAAGTCACAAAACTTCTTTTATGCTAAGTTGTAAAAGGGGTCAAGCTCAACACAAATGTATTTTCTCAAACATAGAAACTGCGTTTACCTACAACATTGAAGAATCGGTCGGCCATTGACTGATTTAGTTTTTAATCATCTCTAACACCATCATTAGAGGTCATGAAAGCCATTAGGTCAGTTTTGAATGACCACTTGCTTGTATGCATAGAAGGCTCGATAACAAAAAAAAAGCTGATTTAGTTGGTTCAAATCACGAATAATCCAATTGAAGTCTCTACTTTAGACATTCAAATATGAATTCAAAGAGGTTTGCTATGCTATAGCAGAGATTGTTTAGAGTAGTGCAAGAATTTAAATATAAAAGAATGGTAAAGTGGAGAGAAGAAGACAAATTGGAGAAATAAATGGGAGAGAGGAAGAGGAGAAATTCAAAGGAGGGTTGCGGCCTTCCTATAACCATGGTCCACAAAAACTGGTACCGTATCGATGCATTACTAGTATGGTACGGTCTATACAAATGATATGTACTCGTACTGAGAGGCTCTCAATTCTCTTTTCTTGTTCCTGGCTGTGGTAGCATCAAATGCCGGGCAATAAGGGTAAAAATGAGTGGTAAGGGATGGTTCCATTTGATTCGAACCAGTATGAACCGGTTTGGCTCACATACTAGGTATTGTATTCATGATACTAGGTAAGGGATGGTTCCATTTGATTCGAACCAGTATGAACTGGTTTGGCTCACATACTAGGTATTGTATTCATGATATGGTACATAGCAGCACAAGTCAGTATGTTCGACCTTAGTTAAAACCTTCCAACAAATAGTACTTCTCTAATAGAGTTAACCAGCTAACGACATTTTATGGGCTGACTGGATGCCATGTTGACTGACAATAGGACTCTAAAAACTCTACAAAATTAATCTTAAAAGATGACATGAAAACTATCACAAAAGTAGAAAATAGATATCTTGAAAAGCTTCCCTGTTATCCTTAAATTTTTTAGTGCATCAACATGGAACTTCATCAAACAAAGGGTTGGTTAAAGAGCGGTACTCAAAACTGAGAAAGCTCTATTAGGAATTGATTCCAGCTGTTTGAGTAGTTTTTATTCCTAGCTTAAATCCTAAAGAATGGAAAATTGGCAGTAGAGGGGCCTTCAATGAAGCTCATATGGCTAGCTGCCTTTGGAGGGAACAAGATCTATTCTCTTGGTCGCAATTTAAGCTCATGTAATTAAGATGAAAGTTTCCATGGTTCCCCTAAACTCGCAAAAAGTGTAGATGAAGGGGGTAACATGTAGAAGTAAATGTAACACAATCCCAACAAATATCTCCAAAACAACTTGAAAATTTTCAAACATGCATGAAAAGCAGATGGAATGCCTTTTGGATAATAAAATCTCCATGGTTCAATGATATGATCATGTAGATACCAACTGGATTGACCAAATGTACACATCCTTGAGAGTTGAGACCATTACCTGCTCTATCTTATGTACTATTATATCTTTATACATGTCTGTTAAATTGCTTAGACTGCAACTAGATGTTGAATGCCTTAGTTTGAGCACTTTTTTGGATTCAACGTTTCAAAACATGGCCACTGCATGTTTCAGTCAGGGTGCTGCATAGTTCT
The DNA here is from genome assembly GCA_006176705.1 of Cocos nucifera. Taxonomy (NCBI): domain Eukaryota; kingdom Viridiplantae; phylum Streptophyta; class Magnoliopsida; order Arecales; family Arecaceae; genus Cocos; species Cocos nucifera. The sequence continues at coordinate 1,051,926 of QRFJ01000034.1, read as the reverse complement.
TACATGGTATGGCAGTTGCTTCTATTTTTTATTTAAAATATTTTAAAAATAAATTCATACAAAATAGACGTAAGAATGGACACATAGAAATAGCTGAATAAAAAAATAGTAAAATGAGAAAAAATATAGAAGAATCAAAGAGTTGCATATTTAGGGCTTGGGCTTATGTGGTTCACTAGAGCACCCAAATACAGCCACATAGAGCAGCAGCTTAGACACAATGAGAGGCCGTCAAAGGGCCACATATCCATGTGCTTTTGCATAGACCACTTTTTGTACAGTTCCCGTAAAAGGATCTGCATAATATGTTGCAGATAGATAGGTATTTGTGAAGTGAATGTTAGTGATGGTTGTATCTCCATAACTTCTACTTGGTCCTCACATAAATGATCCCATGTGGTAAATGTTGTACTTGCTTTTTAAGTCCTATATGATCAAGAAAATTTCCTTTTGGTACCTTCAGAGGGATTTCAAAGATACATGCTGAGTGCAAAATAGATGATGAGATAAATGTCAAAAAGCTTTACGTCTTTTGACTTTTCAGGGGTCTTAATCATTAATCAGGAAGGCTCATGTAAGTCAAGTGGCTCCTCATCAAAGTTCTTAAACACATCTATGAACTGCTAACACATTATATTTTCATCCTCCTGGAAGTAATGTGAAGTTTTTCTTCTTCTCTGTGGCTTGCTTCTTAAGAATTGAACCAAAGTCACTCCATGTAGGATGAGACGCTTGATGCTGGACCAACTAGCTACAGTTTATTCATATGTTGTCACCATTGGTTTGTACTTCTTTCCATGAGAATCACACAGTGATGCAATGACCTAGATTCTGATACTATCTAGACCAAGTTTAGGTTTAGCAGGGAATCAGATTGCAGAGATGATGAAAATACAAGGCATTTGGAGGGAAGGAATAAGATACTATGTATAAGAAGAGTTGTCAAAAGGACTTATTCATTAAATTTGGTACACAGAGAAACAAACCTTTTTAACGAAATCCCAGAAAATAATTGTCAGTGCTACATTTTGTGTTACTTTAGCATAAAATTATAAAGGTACAAGCATAAAATCTTTTTTTTTTAAAAAAAAAATTCTCAAGAACTTGTAGTTTAACTATGATTCTTTGTATATAATTCAACTGAAATGTTCCAGTTATTTGAACTTTGCTATATTAAGAACTTCACTGGAATAACAACCTTTGAATGGTATCCTAGTCAGACTCAAGTATGGCTTGGGTCACTTGACTACTCTTGTCAGCAGAATTTGTTCCATGTTTTTGAATCCAGAAAGGCACCATCTACTAAAAGTTGAGAACATCTTTAGAGCTTTAATCTTGCTTCAGCATGGGCCTGAAACAAATTTACGCATGAATTTGTGACTTTATAGAGGCAACTGGCTCATTTATTACTTTTCTGATTATCTACGAGCAGGCAAAGCAAATAGGTCAATTTGTCCATCATTTACTATTTCTATCCATGATGGTCGCTGGTTCTCTACATGTAGTCTACCCACAGGATGCTAATACTGCCCAAGCCTTTAGCATCTATTAGGCAAAACCTTTGCGTTTCAGGAAGTTTTACAGACTAGGAAGTGGGAACCATGTATGATTTTATGGCATATAAATTTTTATAATTGTTCTTATGTTCTCGGTTATTTTACAAATGCTGTATATGGAAGCATGGCCTATTTGTCATGTAGCCTTTGGCCATTGATTCCATTAGTGGATTTATAAATGCTTAAAAAACTTCTAGATAATTGCCCTCAAGTTTCAATTTCATAGTATTGTAACTTTAGATTCTATAGAAAACGGTAGTTTAGCACACTTACGGTTATGATTGGTTTGCTAACTGGGCTTTTCTTTTCAGGGAAAGAGATAAAGACAGAGATGGAAAACTAAATTTTCAAGAATATTTTAATGGGCTATTTGACTCACTTCGAAATTATGATGAAGTTTACAATCCTACAGATCAGTCTGATACTTCAGTGGAGGCACCGGCTAAGAAATTATTCTCACAGCTTGACCAAGACAATGATGGGTATGTATCAAGAGATCTATATTTGCTATATTAAATAGGGTATCTAGCTTATTTGGCATATTCAAGCTTGATTTCTTTTCAGATTGTTGTCGGAAGATGAACTACTACCTGTAATTGGTAATCTTCACCCATCAGAACATTACTATGCAAAACAACAAGCTGATTATGTTCTGACACAGGTATTGACTAACTATGTATGTATATTTTTTAATTGTTATATTTTGCTCCGTGCTTACAATAGCATGTATATTATCTCCTAGGAACAAACCAGTAATTTTCTTTTTGATTGGCCCAAAAAAAGTCAGAAGTGTTCTCTTTTCCATAGCAATTTTTTTCTAGTGCTAGAGATCAACTACTACCATTGTAGTGAAACTAATGTCAATGTTGAAATTTGTTTATGGTTCATTTGATGCGATCACATGTTTACCCAATTCCAAGGCCTATGATGCTAATAGTGTGACAATGCAATGTCAATTGTTTGGATTCTTCTGTCACTATATGCTGTTATATATGAGAGTTTATAAGAATTTTAAGATACATGGCTACTCTTTTTAGGTTCTTCTTTCTCCATCTCAATCGCTTGATCTTTAGATCTGAAGAACTGGAATATTTGTTAGCTTTTCAAAATTTATCTTCCATATCTTCCTCAACCTTTTTTGCATGGCATATGTTTCTAGTTTTGTCTGTTTTGTTATAATTCTAGAAGTCTACCTGATCAAGAGTGTGATTTTAGAGGACTCACTAGACTTACTGAGGCGAGTTTGTGTACTTCTCAAGGCCAGGCAGTGGGCAAAAACTAAGTGGTTAAGTTTCATAGTACCATTATGGTTCTGGGTGTTAGCTTAGTCATACACCTCTATGTTGAAGCATCATGCAGTCATTAGAAGTATCACACTATGTTTGGTTCACGTTTTGAGGACTGGAATTAGAATCATAGAATTGGTCCCATTGTAATGTTTGCTTCATGCAACAAGTAATGAATCACGATTCCTTCAAATAGAGGAACTGGAATTTGATTTCACTGTTAAATGGGCAGAACGGTTACTCTTGTAGGAATGAAAATGAATGATATTTTTGGTATGAACTAGTTATTGGCACTTGTCTTTGAAAATGAAAATAAATTACGTATTTGGTACGAATCAGTGTGGCATTTAGGGTTGAAATGGGAAATGAATTGAACTTGAATATATTATCGTGAAGATGAACTGTGAAAAATGTAAAACAATAGCTGTTATAACATTATAATAGCTGTTCCTTAAAGTTCATTATCTACATTTGTATAACAGCCATTATTCTAAAATGCATTATTCTTAAATTTAATTCTATTTCATAGTCAATTTTTGAATGAAATAATTTTATTTTGCAATATAATTAACTAAGTTAAATATTAAAATGTAATTTTCATTCCTTTCCTATTTAATCCTTTATTTTATGCCTAGACAACAGGATAGGAATGATGATTCTGATTCCTTACTTCCATTCCCATTATGATTCTGTTACACGTTCCTGTGGCTCAAGCATATTGTAAGCCTATTTATACCATGCATGCCTCACAGCGATAGCTGCCAAGATATATGATTGTTTCTTGCTTGTTTATTGACTTTAAACATAACCAAATTTCCTTTCACATTATCTTTTATTGGCAGTAAAAGGGATTGTGTGCAATATCTCTCCAAAAATACAGATCTTCTTTCTCATGTCCTTTTTCAGTTATAAAATTAAAAGCATGTGGACAATTTTTGTTGCTATTGCCATTTCTTTGTTATAAAAATCCCTTTGTTAGCTCATCATTAGAGTTCTGAAGCTACCATTCATAGTTAATGTGATATCTCCATATTTGGAGCTGTAAATATGGATTTATTTTGCTGCAGTTTACCATTGTAAGAATCAGGTTTTTTTATTTGTTTCTAATTAATTATTAGCAACTCTTTGCTTATTTCTTGCATATGTAACTGTCACTTAAAGCATGATGAAGTTGACAGATGGAGCTACACAAAGGTTTTGTTATGTGATTACGTGGCAATAAGATTTTACTTTTTTCCTTTCGGTATACTTCAAAGGAAACCAAGCATGCTAAAGTTGAATTACTATTCATCAATGTTAATAATCTTAATCAGCATGATTGAGGTTTCTCTATCATGCTTTATCGGACGTTTTAGATCTTTCAGAGGGAGACATGAAGAAAGTGATTGATATTTTCCAAGAATCCAGCGCATGTTTTGTGAGCCTCCAAGAAACATTTATCATTATTCCCAAGGAGGGCATGGCCATGGAAGACTACCTATTATTCACCAATTAGCTTGTTGAGAGGGCTGTATAATTTCATTCATCATAGGGACATGGCTTTATGCATAAATGATAGGCCATATTTTTTATTCGTGATATATTTATGTCAAAGGCACATTTAAAGTAGGAATCGGCATCAAGAAATTTTATGGACATGTATATTGGAGTTGCTTGTTTCTTGTCCTACAGGATAGGGTTATGGGAGTTAGCAATTTTTTTTTTTTTTTTTTTTTGATTTATCTTGTTTGCTTTCTACTTTGTTATCATTCATCTTTTCATATAGATTATATAGGAAAAGTAATGAGATAATGAAATTCTTCATCCCCTGCTGTTCATTTTGATTTCAGTGGTCTTCACTATATTGGTCATAGCGCTCATAGTGATCAATTATAAGCAGGGATATTAGGACTGTGAGTGGATTTTTGTTTACCACTTAATGAAGCTCACTAATTGCTTTGTTCACATTGACAAATAACAGAATGAGGAAGAATAATGGCATTATGATGGCTGGCTGTGCAATTTGCATTGTCATTCATAATCATGGTCAGAATCATCGGGCTTTTCCCCAACTATTAGGGTTGTCCTTGTGGATCCTAATTTGCCAAGTATTTCTATTTAGGGCCACATCTGATGTTCCAAGTTTTTCCTTATCCTCAGTCACCACCTCCATCCATGTTACCTCAAGTCTTCCCCTCCTTTTACTTGTTGGCCGGAGGCCCGAAGCATTTTATAATGTTCTTGAAATTAACATGTTATTATTGATTGGTCTCTTCATGAAGCACTCAGCTTTCTTTGGTTGTCTATGCCCCTAAAGCCACCTAATATTAAGTTGTTTTGACATCAATATTGCATCATTTATGGTGTCGATCTCTTATACTACGTGCAAGCGTTTACTCCTATATTCTTACATGGTCACAAATTACAATGGAATATTGACAAAAGCACTTCATGGGATCTCTTGTGATTTTTGTTCGCTATAGCTAGTAGCTTTGTCAGAAACTCCACATGCTTCAAATATTATCATATTTACTTTAGTAATAAATCATGCAAATATGCACATTCTGAACATGTTTTTGAACCATATTTACATAGTTCCTTGTTGCTTGAAATTGATCTTTTTCTCCCTTTACTATTGATGATGATATCTAAATAAAGGCGTCCGGTAAGGGTTTTCCAATTTCCATCAATGTGTTAAGGTGTTTCCAGCTATACCATTTTTTTTTAATCATCCAACTCTCCCATATAATTTGTCATCAAGGTTCTTTTCATCCCACCAGAATTGAACCCTTTCCTCAGAAACAATAGATCAGTGGTTCTTGTAATTGAAGGTGTTTGCCTATAAAAGGATCTACGCATCATGCTATGGCTGACAGGAGCCTTTATGGTTCCTACTGGCATGGGGGTTATCTTTGCTACATGCCGAGTCCATGTATTGATACAATGGAGGTGCTGCATAGGTTGCCATCGATCAGCATTTCATGAGCTTAGAGATTGATTCTCACCCTTGTCACAGAGACACATGTTCCCTGCACTACTGTTGCTCTTTGTCTTGCCATCTTCTTCACCAAGTGTTATATGGCTGCCATTTCCTTCTGAACGATATATTTACATGATCCATGAGTTTATTATACGTACATATATTGACTTACATTTACTTGTTAATGAAGGATAACATTATGCTTCCCCGTCCTAAAAATTGTTTTTGCAAATGAAAGTCTGGAGGACTTTCTAGTTTGGGCAGTTCACCTTTCACACCTCCACCTGGATGTTTACTGTGGAATTTGTTGTTCTCTAAAGAAAACAATATGGTATGAAATAATATCTTGTTTTTCCGAAAAAATCTATAATTGAATGCTATATTGATCCTTCAAGGCTTTGCTGGACTAGGTTCAACACAGTCATTTAATTAACTTGCCACACACATGGTGAATTTATCACATTCTGCAAAAGATTACAGCTAGAAATGTTACTGTTTTCTTTTATGTTGGTGCCATTGCTGGTGATAGGACAAGCATGTCTGCTGTCACAACCATATTACTTTAAATCTTTGACATAAGCATCATTTCTTGCGATTTGAATTCTTTTTAACCATTTGAGACTCATCCAATGTTATCATGCACAAGTAGTTCTGGGAAGATTCTTCCAGAGGTTGAACTTCCACTGTTCTCTTGTAGATGGATGTATACTTAACCTACTTTTTACCTTATGTCTTTCAGATTTTTTTCAACCTAAATTTCACTTGCCCAGTCCTAAACATCATATAATTTTGGCTACATTCTTAGTGAGCCTGAACAACCTCTTCTTCAATCTCAATGTTTTCAATATATTAAGAAACGGCCTGTGGATTTCTTAGAAGTCATTTTCTGCAAATTATGTTACTATTATGTATAAAGTTGCTTAACCAACATCATGCACTGTCTACTTCTGTAACTTACTTTCTTGTCTTCTCTACTTCTTTGATGTTCTTGAACAAAGTTTATCTGTAAAATTGTGCTTAGGGCCATTATAACTTGCAAGGAATCATACTCAGCTTCGTCATCTTCTTAGATGCAATCAAGCTTCTCTCATCTTTATTAATAGAAATGCTGTAAACATCTTTATGATCTGATTTAATATCAGATCCAAGCAAAATAAACTGGATCATTTTTGTCACTGACAAAGTGTTGAAGACAGCAGACTGTCTCGTGGTTGGATTTCATTCCATGAACAATTTGTAGCTATTCTGATCAAGTGCTCCTCCTCGCAGCCGTGGTTCTCATACCAAATTGTTTGGTAATAATTTGGTCTGTTCAGACAGAGTACCGGAAGGTAAAAGGAACAAGTTGTCTTGTCCTTAGCTTCCTCCAAGACTTGATTTGCAAGTGCTGCAGGTTTTCCCTCTTTCTAAGCTGTGCATCTGTAATCCATTTCCACTGCTGCTGCCTTTGATGCCTCGATCAAATTAACATCCTCTTGTAGCTTCTTCTTGTTCTTTCTTTCAGGGGATTCTTGAAATAAATGAAGCATTATAATTCTATTTGCCATAATTTGACTTTTGTGGATCATACTAGTATGGTTAGCCTTATTCTTCTATTACATTTACCATGCCTTAATGTTGCTGTTAGCGTTTAAGAAGAACAATTGTATTGGAGAAGGCAATTCAGTGGGCAAGTTTGTCCATGCAAGTAATTGTGTTCTTCGCTTCTTCAGTCATGAAATGTTAGATACGTGATTTGAGTGGGCAAGTTTTTTTTTTTTTATTCTCGTCTATTTGTTTTCCATCTTGTTAAGGGTTTTGCTGCTGTGGTAGGAATAAGATCTTATTTTCAAACTAGTGAGAATTTATAAACAAGCTCAGTATTGTGATTTGTAGTTCATAGTTTTACCATTAACTGGAGTGGTTCATCTGGTATATGCAAGCTCCTCAAACTAATCTTAATGCTTCAGATTTTATTCCAAATGTCTTCCATGGTTTCTATAATGCTTCCAAGCTCTTTTTCAGAGATTCAGTAATAACTGGCAACTCTGCAGGCAGATACGGATAAAGATGGGCGCTTAAGTTTGAGAGAAATGATCGAAAACCCTTATGTATTTTACAGTGCTATTTTTAGTGAGGAAGATGAGGAGGGATTTCATGATGAGTTCCGTTAGTCATCTCCAGGTCTGTGGTTGAAATAATAGTTTACTGGGGGTACAGTGCTTTGGTTTTGATTTACTATAGTTGTAGATCTCTGTTTTCTTTTTCACAGGTTGGAAGACTGTATATTATGTCATACAAGTCAAAATAAGCTTTGTAGTATTCTATTTCTATGTGAGTCCCTTGTGCATCTAGTATTTATTATAAGATTACTGTACAACTTTTAACCTTCTAATAATTTATGTTCATGATGAACACTTTTTCTTTTAGCAGGTCGGTCTGGATCTGAGCTAACCCTTGAGCGTAGCAGCACAGGACAGTGACACCTGGATTTTCCATGATTCCTGATTCTTTTTATTTTCCCTCTCTCTCTCTCTCTCTGTGTGTGTGTGCCGGAAGGTCAACCTGTTCCACATCTAATTGTTCATATGTAGGATAGACTAGCCGGTAATGTGTATTACATTATAATGTTCTTTCTCAATTTTATTTGCGACTTGCGAGATTGGATTGTCTTCTTTTCCAGTATGATGGACTTGCAGATTTATTTCTTGGTGCAAGTGTCTGATGTTCTGGAATTTGCTCTTGTAACCCTAGACTAAACAGAGTTCTCCATTGTCCATGGCATTACTTGGATCACTTTTGAGTCTCACTGGCGGCATGATGTTTTCTTTCACCTAGTTCCGCAACAAATTATTCATTTCTGGTCATCTCATGGGAGTTGCATCTTTTGTCGCCCCGGATCTGTAAATCGTGCTGCTACTCCATTCACAAATATGTCAAGAATATTTATTCATGCAAGTTTTGGAGAATTTTTCCACCATGCTGTTAGCGAATAGGTTGTGATGTCTGGGTATGACAGCTGATTTGATGGTAAAAGTTTTGAGTATGTTGTGGCCGTGGAAGATTAACACGAAGTACAAGCACGAGACAACCGAGGGGGTGGTGCAAACAAATGAAGCAAAGGAAACAGCTGCAAGCTACTTGGTCTTTCTGGGCCACAGCAGAGAGCACGACAAATTCAGAGCAGCTTCAAAAACAATTAAACACAAATTCAGAGAAGAAAGCAAACCAGTTAACCTGAAATATTTGTTTAGTTTGTCTGGACTCCCTTGGCCTTTTTGAGTTCAGTCTCTCTGACCATTAGGGCTTTAAGCCAGAATCTCCCGTGAGTAGGCCAATACATGCCCCAAGTCAGAGCAATGACCGGTCTGCGGGAGCTGACACATTTTTTAATCACGAGAGAGCTTTGGCCTTTGATACGGATTTCAGAGTTCTTTTTAATGTGCCTTTCTGGATCATCTTGAGTCCTGTCCTCGTTTCCTTTTACTCTTTCTTCTTTTATGTTGTATTTTTTTCATTAATGAGCATTTTAGATGATGACATCGGCCAGCAGTTAGCTATGAAGCAAAAAGTACAAGTACCCTCCAGCAGCACGCTTTTTTCTTCAGAAAACGTATATCCTATATTAAATCTTGATCTTGCTCGCCAGTCGGTTAAGACCTAAGAATGTAGCCATAACTTATCTTAGCATTGGAATACTTAACGTTAAACTTGGGTGAAACCGAATTACTTTATAGATCTTCTAATCTTTGACATAGTTCTTTCCTTAGCTACAATGTTACATATATACATTTGCATATGCACATACATACCTATATGCTATATAGATACAAACTTGCATACATGCATATGTATGTACCATACATGCAGAGCACTTACCGTTGAACTTGGTGAAAGTGAATTGCTTTTTAAATCTTCTAACCTTCACATGGTTCTTTCTTCAGCTACAATGTTATACATGCATATACACATTTAGCGAGAGGAAGAGAGATGGACTGGAATTCTGCTCATTGGAATTTAACTTAGATCTGGTCAATTGTGACTAGATAATTCAGGACCCATACCAATGTTCTAACCTGTTAAATGTGATCTATAATTTCTAAATCACTTACATACCAAAAAAATCATGAAATTTAAAGATCCTTAGTTTATGCATCGAATAGTTAAAAAATAAATAATTTAAATAATATGAAATAATATAATTTTTTGCCACTTCATTTATAAGCTGGGGTCTCGAAGTCACATGTGGTGCATAAATAGTTTGAAGATGATAGGTTATATTCGACACCTTGAATCATCGTTATAGGATTTTTATCATCTCATAAGAATTGACTGAATTTAATTTTAGAACTAGGAGAGCGCATATTAGTCCGTAGTCTTTGTATGTATGTATATTACACGCATATGCATCTATGTATACATGTGTATATATTTGCATGCGCCTGCGCGTGTCTAATATATATATATGTGTGTGTGTGTGATATGTGTTTTTTTGTGTGTATGAAAACTATTAATTACAATAACTGGACTCAGAATTTATCGTCATTTCAGATTCATTTTAAAAATTTTATTCAACAGCTGGATGGATTTGGAAAATTAGCTAATTTCTGTCCTCCATGTGGATCTTTTTCATATAGTATCTTTCAGTAGGAAGGCTTTGGCGAAGAAGGGCAAGCTGAGAACCTGGACTTCGTGCCCGCTTGATGACTAAGGAAGATCTTAAACATTTGAGGGAAAAAAAAAAAAAGATGATAGTCACTTATGCCATTTGTGAAGCTCATGTCGCTGCCAATTGTTGTGAGGAAGGTATAATTAGGTCTAACACTAGTATTTATATAGTTAAAAGCTTTCAAAATAAAGTATGAGGCGACCTGTTAGGGAAATAAAGAACATCGAACGATGAACGATCAGTACTCTTAGATGCTTCCAATAATAGTAGCATTTGTCTGTACTCCTCCAAGAAAATCCTAGCATCTTTTCTGGAAAAAAAAAAAAAAAATGCTGGCCATTTAACTCGTATGGTGCACATGGAAGAAGGTGGAGTTTGGTGAAAAGCCTAAAGATAGTAGCATCACGCCACCATTATCGCTATCAGCCACCATTATTGCCCTGTCACCGTGACTTTGGATGTTACTTATCCTTGCGATTTCACCAGTCCTGCTTGTCATAAGTTCTCTCAAAAGGTAGGGCAATTGCCTTGGACCTTTGCTGCATGCTCTCCTCCTTTCTGATTGCAATTTCGTGTATTATCTCCCAGCTTATATGGATGCAATAATAATGTCTTCAAATCATCTGGGAGAAAGTTCCATATGCTCACTATCATTGAGACCCTATGTATGGGGTTTTGCATAACATGGCACGGTAGCATCAGGATCATTAATTACCTCTACTACTATCGTTGAGCGAAACACTTTGTGCGGTTTGGAAAAAGAGTTGAGCTGTATTGCGGGTGCATGATGTGGTGAAACGTAATTCGTCAGGTGTACTCCTGAGCTGGTGGACCGGATCTATCTAATACTTGGAACTTGGGACACACTAACCTCGTCCCGGATGCCCGCCAGCTAAGCATAATACCATATTTTTAGAATCATCTATTTGAAGATTACCTTGGTAAACTTGGCCTTGCCCAAGTCTCAACTCAGCAGGCTACGTTAATTCTGCCTTAAGCCATGTTTAGTGTATGAAGTACACCCAGATCAATGTGTCTTTTTTTTTTTAATTGAATACCAAAACAAGCTGTTCATTTCACATTTTGACCAAATATGGTCGGTCATGAAATTTTTTTTTTTGGTACATGTGGGTGATCACACCACTTTAATACGAGTATAGCCTAAAAAATCAAAAAATAAAAAATTCTGTAGAGCCCATAGGCAGTCTCATTGCCCCATTGCTAGGTTCAGTTTTTCACGTGCTTGACAATAAATGATGCAACCTAATTTGCCGTGCTATTCGCCTCATGGAAAACATGTTGATGGAATGATGAAAGAAACTCCAAATATCATGTAGAAGCGGATGAGCCTCCATATGCTTCATTTCATCTCGGATCTAGTTGATGATTATGGCAAAATCATTCTCGATGAAAATCTTCTTCGCCCGCAACTCCTGTCTGGTGTAGATGATACTCGTCAAAGCAGTATGAAGTTCAGCTCTCAGGATGGAAGGCTCAAAAAGATGTAAGCCCTCCACCACTAGCAGCTTGTGTCTGGTCTTGGATGACATAGTCAACATCCACTATTTTAAAAATGTGCTACGACAATGGTTTGTAACCACTATCGTAGCCCAAAAAATCATTGTTATAGGATATGACAGCGGTTAGCTAACCGCTGTCACTGCAGCCGTCGCCATAGATCTATAGTAGCGATTATTGTAGCGGTTATAGAAACCACTGCCATAGACGCATATTGCAGCGGTTTTCAAACCGCTGCCATAGACAAGAAACCGCTGCCATAGACGCATATTGCAGCGGTTTTCAAACCGCTGCCATAGACTTATCTATGGCAGCGATTATGGAATAGCTGTGATGGATCGATCTATGACAGCGGTTATGAAACCGCTGTCATAGGATTATCTATGGAAGCGGTTACGTAACCGCTGCTATAGGTCTAATGCAGCGGTCGACACATTATTTACGACAATGGTTGGCACATCTACGACAGCAATCGTTGCCGTAGCTTCTGAATAATTAAAAAAATATAAAATTTTTAATTTTTTATATATTTTATCTGACAAATGTAGAGATATATAACATAAAAAATATTATAAACATAAAAATATTTTTAAAATACTAAAATTTTATTATCGAATAAAATTTATTATAATATATATTTTTTTAAAAAATACATTAAAAGTCTCCTAAATCTACATCGTCGTCGTCCCCGGGAGATGGAGCACGAGCTGAAGCCGGAGCCGGAGCCGGAGCCGGAGCTAGAGGAGCTGGAGCTGGAATGCACGCCAATATATCCTTAAAGCTTATGAAGGTACCTCCAAAACACACATTGAGCGTTGACACCATGTCTCTCACGATGCCCTTCAGATGAGATGCGCACTTTTTAGCCCGATCTGCCCGCATCGCAGCATGATCTGCTCGTGCCAACACCGTCTCAAGGTCCTCCCGACTGATGACACTAGAAGCCTGTGAAGAGACGCTCGTCTCTGACCAATAGCTGATCAACGTATGTCCAAGCCTGCATCGGATCCTCTCAGAGTGCTCAGGCCCCAAGACCTGAGACAGATGGTCATGGGGGCCAGAGGTATCCGGGCCCTCGCTCGTAAGCAGCTCTAACTGATCCTGTAATTGTAAATGCAAATAAAATTTTATGAAATGCTATAATACTAATCATATATACTAATATATTTAATACTTACAAAAATTCTTCTGATCGCAGCGTTCATCGGCCTGCCCTTCTTGTCCGTACGGCTGGATCGAAAGATCTCGCTGTGGCTAGGCATCACTCTATTTCTCATCAGCTATGACAATGGATCAGTTTATCAGAAATATAAAAAAAAAATTGATTTAATTTATCTAGTAAGATTTAGAATTTATTACCTCTCTATGTACACGATTGGCCATAGACTCATGGTCGGAAGTGTGCGTATACTCCTGGGTTGCCTTATTCTCTTGGTTTTAACAGAAGATAGCCTAACAAGTATTCAAATAAATAATAAATATTTAAAAATATTTAAATATAACTTTAAATATATTGAAAAATTTAAAAGTTAGTAATTTTATCTCGAACTCCTAGCTCCTCCAATGTATAACCATCCTCTCCCACTGACTCGGAGGACAATCCTGTATCTAAGGAACAAGCTCCTCTGGATTGTCTCGTCGGTGCTCGAGCCATCCTCTGGGGAGCTTGACCTTGTAGCCCCGGTACAACTCTTTGATTTTCTTCAGTCGGACATCTTGAGCCCTTTCGTGATCAGAAAAATCGTACCTCCTTTACACAAAGTTATCAAAAGTCAGTTACAAAATTATTCTAATCAAACATAGTGTAAATATGTAAAATGCATAAATATAATTAAGATGCACTTACCCATATCTCCTCCCACACTTGGTCCCTAACGGTATCTTCCATCAATCGCCAATCTCTGGGCTCTATGAGAATAATGTCTGACCACCTCACAAGGACTCCAAAAAAGAAATGCGTCTCCCACACGGTCTCCCCTGCTAGCCTCTCCTTCGAATCATACTATACCATCACTTGATGCTGACGGTTTCATACATGCGCCATACGTATGGGACCGTAAAATATCCTACTGGATGATGCACCTGCAATAAAAATACATTATGCAAATATATAAGTGTACAAATACTATATAAAAAATAAATAAATAATATAATAAAAATATACACTCAGATGCTGGTGGAGTAGCATGTGTCGAAAATATGGATGACGGTAGAGGCTCAAATGCCGGTAGAGTACTAGATGTGCCAGTGGAGTAGATGTCGGTGGTGGAGATCCTTGAGCAGTCGATGAGGAGGTGGATGGAGTATGCTCTGATTGCTCCTCAGATGCTGAACTCCGCGTAATCCGTCGAGAGGCAGGGATGAAAGCTAGATGGCATTTCGGTACCATCGTGACCTGCAATGTTAATGAACATTAACCAATATAATATATTGAATAATAATCAAAGATATGCCTAGGTATCATCCGTATAATTACATATAAATATACGTATGCCAAAGATTATGTACACTAATCAATTGACGGATCTATCGCTATGCAATGCAATAAACAAAAGTAACAAGATGGGGGTTCTCTTAGCGATCGACACGGCCCACGGCATAGTCTACTGGCATGACACGGCCCAAGGCACGAACTATCGACACGATACGATCCAAGGTACGGCATGACCTACCGACACGGTACGGCACAGCCTACCGACACAGCATGACCTAAAGCATGGCACGGCACGACATGGCCCAAGGCATAGCACGGCCCATGGCATGGCATGGCATGGCCTATCGACATGGCTCAGATGCGGAGCTTCACGTAGTCATTCGAGGGGTGGGGGTTGCAACCTCTGGATAACAAATTTAACATTTTGAACAATAATATTAGCAATATATCAATAAATAGACTCTAATAATTTATATCAAAATGTTGAAGTCATTGCCTAGTGGCATCTACTATATGGACATCACCATCGCTCCTGATAAATGTGTTTAGGATCTCGACAGTATCAGATAAGTTTTATCTTAGAGAAGCACTTTGCATGCATGGTCCAACATCGTCATCAACTTCGGTATCATCAAAAATATGCCTAGGCACCATCTTCATAACAACATCCCATTGAAGCTCTAAGGGATTGCTAACGTAGAAGGCTTGACTAGCTTGGGAGGCAAGTATATACGGTTCTTCAGTGCGGAGATGGCATTGCATGTTAACGAGAGTAAAACCATACTCATCAGTCTTCATTCCAGACTATGACAAGTTGTTAAACCAATCATATTTCATCAATGCAATCCTTTCTTTAGAATAATAGTCCAAGATGACTATCTTCTCTACCATGCCATAATAGTTCAAATCCTCCGTACGAGACTGTGAATTCCTCAAGCTAGCATAACACCCAATGATGGCGCTCAACATGACACCACTATTTTGTGTTGCCATATTTATGGATTTACTATAAATATTAAATCTGTAGCCATTAATAACGAGTTATTTATACTCACGCACGATACGATTAGGGTCCATTGAAAGTGTACGCACTTCAGGGCTCATATCACTGAGCGGCAATCTCCACACCTAATTAAGGAGATGATATCTAATTAGTAAACATGTTCAAATAAATTATATAAAGTAAGAATATATAATCGCCTATATGATTTTTGAACCATTTAAATTTTTTTTTATTATGTATTTTCTCTTTCTTCTGCATACTTAGCACACAATATTTTACTTTTATGACCTCCTTATATTTGCTGCATGTACAAAAAATAAATTTAGATATTTTTATTATTATAAAATAAATAAGGTCGAATGACTCACCTTATGTACGGCTTAATAACATCACAATTGAAGAGCACGTAGCGGTGTGCCTTATCTCTTTTTTCAATGCTTAAATTAGTGAGGTGGTATGAAGTGAAAAGTCCACCTGGCTATGGAATGGACTCAAATATAGGCTCAATTGACTCATACTAATCATTCTGATTCCTTATTGATCGATTATAACATGTCTCGAGTTTGTTTAAGTACATGGTACAAAAATTCATATACTCTTGATCCAAATAACCTTCTGCTATGGATCCTTCCGGATGATTCATATTTCTTACATAAGATTTCAGAATTTGAATATTTCTCTCAGTAGGATACATCCATCGTAGCAGAACACTGGGCCTCCAAGCACAACTTCCCCCGCAAGGTGCACGGTAAGATGCATCATAACCATAAAAAATGATGATGAAAATATCTTCTCTAGATCATATAATATAGTCACCGTCCTTGCCTTCATTTTCTTCACGTCTTTCTTAAGCAACCTCTTTGCACAAATATTTTTATAAAAATTGCAAAGACGAATAACAGTCATTCTAATATTTTTTGGCAACACACGACGAATAGTTATTGAGATCAATTCCAATATCAGCATATGATAGTTATGAGTCTTCAATCCCCTAAGTTTGACATTCTTACTATTCATATGCTTTGATATGTTGTTTGAGTATCCATCATGGATCTTTATGTTCTCTAACATACGAAAAAATATGGATCATTTGGAGGCATTCATAACATAGCATACATGAGGGAGTCTCCACTATTCTCCCCCTACCGGCTCTGGATGGAGTGATCTCCTAATGCTCCATTCTTTCAAGTCAAATCGAGAATTCAAGTCATCCTTAGTCTTATCTTTGATATTTAAGATTATTGCCAATAGGAGCTCGCACACATTCTTTTCAATATGCATTACATCTAAGCAATGGTGCAATAAGTTTATCTTCCAATATGGTAAATCAAAAAAGATACTCTTTTTTCTCAAATTAAAGTGTATGTCATCTTTCTTTGACAATGCTTCTTTTTTTTACCACCAATCGGATCATCTTTTTCAAATTCAATATTGAGACCATCCAACTCTCTAAGTACATTACTTTCAGACATCCGATTAGGTGCCTCACCTTCTTTAACAGTGCCATTGAAGGAGCGTGCATCCCTTCTATATGGATGGTTTCGATGGAGGAAACATCAATGCCCCATATAGCTAAAGCTTCTTCGATGTGTCAACCTTCTAGATCGGATATTTTTTTCATAAATTGGGCATGCTAGCTCACCTTTGGTGCTCCAATCTGATATTAGGGTATAAGCTGAAAAGTCATTTATTATCCATAAAAGCGCTGCGCGCATGGAGAATGACTTATTCAGCAAAGCATCAAAAGTTGGAATACCTTGAATGCTCCATAACTATTTCAGTTCGGTAATAAGAGGCTGCAAATAAATATCAATATCATTACCTACCTCCATCGGTAGCAAAAAAAATTTTCATACACATCCAAGGTGGAAGGTTGTAAACATGAATAAATACTGGCTATACATTACGAGCAGTATTCATATGCTTAAACGGATTGAAACTGTCGCACGACAAGTCCAACCTCATATTACATATCTCATGTGTGAAGTCAGGATATAATTCATTAAACTTCTGCTATGCCTTTCCATCAGCTGGATGCCTCAATGCATCATCTTTTATTCTGTCCTCTTCATGCCATCTCATGTCCTTCGATGTTCTTGCCAACATAAACAACTTTTGTAGCCTCAAAATTCAAAAAAAGTATCACATCAATTTTTGGGGTACACGAGTTGATGTGCCATCTTTATTCTATCAAAAATATACTCTCTTTCCATACGGATCGATGTGACCGTCGGTGATTAGCCAAGCAACAAGAAAGTACTTCTCAGAGATTAATGTGGAAGCACGATCAAACAATTCAAGAAATAGAGAAGAAGAGATTTTTAAAAGAAAAAAGCTTTTATTCAATATTTTTTAGCACTCTTATAATCTTGATCTATTTTCAGTAAATATACTTTACAAAGGATCAAGTCTAAGCTCATAGAAAAACTTTTCAAATTCAAATAACCTACGTACACAAAATAATAATCCGTAAAAACTGAACTGGCTCAGTTTCAGACTGAGCTGGCTAATCTGCAACTGGGTCGGCTCAGTCTCAGACTGAACTAACCCAATTGTGTACCATGCCAATAGTCCAAAAATGCTACTTTATATCTAATTTTTTTTCTGAGACCTAGCCGATCCAGTCCTGGACTGAGCTGACCCAGTTTTCAACTTAGCCGGCTCAGTCTTAAGATGAGCCAGCCTAGTTTCTGAACTTTGCTAGGAGAGCTGATTTCTCTTTCGACTCGCTTTCGTCTTTTCATAACCTATCTTCTCATATTTTTAAGACTTGGGAGTGCTACTTCTGAGCTCACATTCTCCACCTTGGTACTTCCAAGTCCTTATGAACTCATCTCTTCTCAATAGATCCATCCATACCATACATCTCTGAAAACTATCATTAGAGAGTACCTTCGTGAGTGCATCAGACTAATTCTCCTTGGTATGGATCTTCATTAGTTTTACTCCATCTTCCTCCATCAACTCTCTGATCCTATGGTACCTTACATCTATATGCTTTGTGTGCGCATGATAGACTGGGTTCTGTGCCAATAGTAAAGCACTATGACTATTATTGAACAATATAACCTTACTCTGCTCCACCCCCAACTCATCAATCAACCTTCTAAGCCAAAGGACTTTCTTTGCAGCCTCCATTATCCCAATATACTCAGCCTCTATGGTAGACAAGGCCGTGATTGATTGAAGGATTGATCTTCAAGACACCGGTCCACCATATACGCAGAAGAGGTATCCAATAATAGACCTCCTTGTATCAAGATCACCAGCATAATTTACATCAACAAACTCTTTCAGAGGATCTGAATCTTCATACATCTTCACAAATTATTCTCTAAATTCTTTTGACTGCCCACCAAATACCAAACCATAATTTTTTGTTTCATGTAGATATCTCAATATCCATTTCAATACTTTTCAGTGTTCCTTCCCACGGTTAGCCATGTATTTACTAATCGTGCTCACTACATGTGCTATATCTGATCTATAGCACACCATAGTGTACATCACACTGCCAATAGCATTTGCATAAGAGACTCGTTCTATGTACTCTCTCTCCTCTTCTAATTGGGGGCTCTATAACTTGGAGAGAGACATATGGTTCGGCAATGGCATCTCTACAGATTTGATCTTCTCCATCCCAAACCTCTTCATAATCTTCTGGACATACTTTTCTTATGACAATGGAGTACTTCTTTGCACCTATCTCTGTAAATCTTCATTCCAAGGATTTTTTCAGCTGGACCCAAATCATTCATCTCAAACTCAGATGATAATGTCATTTTCAATCTTTTCATAGCATCCATGCTTTTACTGGCTATGAGCATATCATCTACATATAATATAGGTACAGAACATTCTCCTCATCTACATCCTTGATGTAGACACAACAATCATGTTCATATCTGCTGAAATTCAGGCTCAAGATAAAGCTATCAAACCTTCGATACCACTGACGAGGGGATTATTTCAAGCCATACAAAGATTTTTTGAGTAAACACATATTTTCTTTCTGTCCCATCTCCATGAAACCATCTGGCTGCTTTATGTAGATTCTTTCCTCCAAAGTTTCATGAAGGAAGGTTGTCTTCACATCCATCTGTTCCAATTTCATGTTATGCTGTGCCACCAGTGACAGCAAAATTCGAATAGATATATGACGCACCATAGAAGAAAAAATTTCTATGTAGTCAATTTCTTTTCTTTGTGAGTATCCCTTTACTATCAATCTTGCTTTGAATCTAACTCTACTTTATTCTAAAGGTGCTTCTTTCTTTATGAACACCCACTTTGAGCCAATAGGTCGAGCACCTTCTGAAAGATCCATCAACTATCATGTCTGATTCTTCTCAAGTGATTCTATCTCCTCCATCATGGCCTATATCCATAAATCATGATTCTCACTCTCCATGGCTTTTGCATAATTCTCTAGATCTTCATTAGTAGTGATAAGTGCATAGGAGATAACTTCATCAATGCCATATCTGACCAATTTTCTAATAGTATGCTGGGGCTTGTGCAAAGCTACTTCCATCGGTACATCTCTGCTTGATGTCTGTGACTGCTCCTACACATCTGTTTGAACTGCCAACCCTCCATGCTGATTTTCAATCTGAGATAATACTTTTTTATCTAACTCCATCTCAATAGGAATACTCTTGTAAGTGGATGTAACCTGCATGCCATCATTCTCTGATTGACCACTACTGTTCATCTTTATTTTCTCAGTTCCATCTATCCCAGACCTCCTCAAGATGTTCTTCTCATCAAAGATAACATCCCTGCTGATCACTGACTTCTGTGCCTGAGAGTTCCACAGTAGGTACTCCTTGACTCCTTGTGGATATCCTATGAATATCATCTTTTAAAATTTTGGATCCAATTTGCTTCTCTCGGTTGCCTCCATATGTGCATAGACTGTGCAACCAAAGACTTTTAGGTGCCCAAGCTCTACCTTCTTTCCACTCCAAATCTCCTCTGGAATGCCTCCATTCAGCTTATAATGAGGGAACCTGTTCATAAAAAAATAAGAAAAAGTTAGAGCATCATCTTAAAAAAACTTTAGGAGTGATGTCTGCAGCCTCAAACTCCATGCCTTCTTGGTCAATGTCTGGTTCATCCTCTCCGCGACACCATTCTGCTGGAGAGTCATCTTCACCGTGTAATGATGTTTGATGTTATTTTTCTCATAGTACCTTCTGAACTCCAGACTAGTATACTTTTCTCCATTGTCCGATTTCAGATACTTCATCTATCTTTCTGACTCCTCTACTTTAGCTCTTCAGGCTTTGAACTGGATAAACACCTTTGATTTTTCTCTGATCAGATAAACCCACATCTTCCTTGAGAAATCATCAATGAAAGTGATAAGGTATTTTACACCACCTCTAGCTGATACAGGAGCTGATCCCCACACATCCGAGTGCACTAAATCCAGCACTCCCTCGCTACGCTTGGTACTTTTGGCAAACTTCATCCTATATTGTTTGCCAAAGATACATGGCTCACAAAAATCTGTGCCCTCCTTCTTCAGGACTGGGATCATACCTCTTCTGCTTAGTTCAGTGAGCCCATGGTCACTCATATGACCCATCCGATAGTATCATAGTTAATATAAAATCTGCTCCTCTTGTGCCACTGCTAGCACCTCTGTATTATCATTTATCACTAAGCCTTTCATTCTGTAAAAATTGTTGCTCAGTCTTCTACCTCTCATCACCACCAAAACTTTCTTAGAAATTTTCAGACATTCACTTCCAGCCTGGCTACTAAAAGCATAACCCTGCTCCTCCAAGTAGTCCAAAGAAATTAGATTCTTTTTCAACTCCGATACATATTTAACATTTGATAATGTACGAATGATCCCATCGTACATCCTCATCCTAATAGAGCCAATTTCAGCTACTTTGCATAGATGATCATCTTCAAGACTGACACTTCCACCATCGACCTTCTGATAGGTAGCAAATCACTTTCGATGAGAAGTATAGTGGTGTGAGTATGCTGAATCCAATATCCACATAGTATCATACTCTGTAGATCCATTTGATACAACTAGCAGGTCTTCTCCACTGCTCATAGAAGCTATATCATTTTTCTTGCTGGCCTTTCCTTTTTTTGTTCTCAAAAGAGGACAATCTCTCCTCAGGTGACTAGACTGATGACATTTATAATATTTCAATGTTATATTCCTCTGATCGTGAGACTTTGACTTGCCCTTAAATTTTCCTCTTGTCTTCTTCTTTGATCTTTCCCATCTTTCATTCATAGCCAAGATCTCAGACTTAGGATCTTCCTTGCAGATATTTTTTCTTTACTCATTTGATCTGAATATACCAACAATCTTTTTATAGTTTAGAATCTCATTCTCATAAATTAAAGTTGTTATGAGACCATCATACGAACCTAGGAGAGAACATAATAGCAGCAATGTTCGATCCTCCTCGTCGATCTTCACATCCAAACTCATCACCTCAGAACACACCTGAACCTTTGGATATGTGCAACAAGATCTTCGCCTTCGAGCATCCTCAGACTATACAGTTATTTCTTCAACCATAGCTTGTTCGTCATGTTCTTCTCCATGTATGTATTCTTCAGTCTCTCCTAGAGCCCCTTTACCGTAGTTTTTGTGCAAATCTTGGACAAAACCTGATCGACCAAGTACATCCGAATTATGCTAAAAGCAATTTCCTCCAACTCTTCTCAATCCTCAGTACTGATCTTTTTTGGTCTTTCTTTTGTTAAGATCTTGTAGATCCTCTGTTGAACCAATAAGTTCTTTACTCTTTGCTGCCATAGAGTAAAATTTTTTTTACCATCGAACTTCTCAAAATCTACCTTGAATCTACTTGATCCCATGACTTCAAACAAGTCAAGAACAAATCTCGAACATCCTTCACGATCTCACACACTAGCAAAACTATCCTTTAAAGAAGATCTAACTAGCCCTAGATCTTCTTTCCAAATTTTTGTATCACCGTTCTTCCGTGTAAACAATCTCCACCTTAATCTAAAGACAATCATGAAGCAAATTAGAAGTTTTAGGATAAAATCTGATGCAACAGATCCTAGATGTAGTAAACTCTAGGTGTCTTTCTTCCTTCCATGCAACATCGTTCTGATATTAAATATCAGGAATGCGCACTCTTCCAACATGGATCGACATGATCGTCAGTGATTAGCTAAGCAACAAGAAAGTGCTTCTCAGAGATTAATGTGGAAGCACGATCAAACAATTCAAAAAATAGAGAAGAAGAAAAGAAGAGATTTCTGAGAGAAAAGAGCTTTTTTTCAGTATTTTTCAGCACTCTTACAATCTTGACCTATTTTCAGTATATATACTTTATAAAGGATCAAGTTCAAGCTCATAAAATTTTTTTTCAAATCCAAACAACCCACGTACACAAAATAATAATCCACAAAAATTGAGTCGGCTCAATTTTAGATTGAGCTGGCTAATCTACGACTGGGTCGGCTTAGTCTCCACTGAGCCGACTAACCTACGACTGGATCGACTTAGTTTCAGATTGAGCTAACCTAGTTGTATACTATGCTAACAGTTCGAAAATGCTGCTTTATATCTAAATTTTTTTCTGAGATCTAGCCGACCCAGTTTCCAACTTAGCCGGCTCAGTCTCAAGGTGAGCCGGCCCAGTTTCTAAACTTTTCTAAGAGAGCTGATTTCTCTTCTGGCTCGCTCCCATCTTTTCATGACTTATCTTCTCATGTTTCTAAGACTTGGAAGTATCACTTCTGAGCTCACATATTCTGTTTCCATCTTAACACACCACATCTCATGCACTCATTTTGGTTGACATCTTCCTCCCAATAGAGCATACAATTATTGGGACATGCATGTATCTTGGTGTAAGCAAAGTCCAGCCGTTCAATAATCTTCGATGCTTCATAATTATTCTTTGAAATTTATGCATCGTTCGAAAGAATGTCCCCCAAAAGCTCTAATATGCAATTCACTCTATTATTACCGAACCCATTGGAATATTTTATATGATACAACTGGATTAAGAACTCCAGCTTCATCATCTTTTCACATTCGAGATACAACGAAATATTAGCATCCTTCATCAATTTGCGGACCTTCTCTATATCCTCATTGTTTGTCATTCCACCAACCATAGGATTAGGCATGAACGTAGATGCACCGTCATTGCGGCCAACAAACGAAAAAATATTACGAACCATTTGTTCTACTCCCCCATCATATTGATCACCTTCTTATGGTCTGTCTTTATCATGTTGGTCCCAACAAATTTCATAACCGACTTTAAATCTATAAATAGTGAGATGATCATTTACATCTTGATGAGGTAGCCATGGTCCACTCATACACTTTTTATAAGGATATTGGATCAGTCCATGGTCTCCAAATTTCTCTATAGCAAAATCAAAAAAAATTTGAAGTCCAGCCTCATATTCTGACGAGAGCCTACTAACTTTCATCCACCCCTTATCTATTTTAAAAATGATGATATTGCAATTAAATCATTTATAGAACTTAAATTATATACTAATGCATTATAAATAAATATGCAATAAATGCATCATATCACCAACTAATAAGTAAAGATAGGTCCTATCTTATTTAGAAATTGCATTAATTCTATAGATTCAATACAGTAATCAAACGATATACAACAGGAATCGAATAAAATTTCGATAGTATTTCTCCTTAGTTCTCCCGTGTAGGAAGAACAAAAGAAAAATACTATCCAAAATTTTATTTGAAATTCTTAGCATATCGTTTGACTATTGCAGCTACCTATAGAATTATCTATAATTTTTAAACTATCTAAATTGGATAATTGATTGATCATTGTACATAATTCTCTCATATATATAATTACATATAATTGTATGGATGTCGGAGATTATGTACACTAATCAATTGATGGGTCTATCATTATGCAATACAATAAACAAAAGCAACAAGATATAAACATCCAAAAATTGTTATTCAATAAATTCTACAACATGAATTACATTCATAAATAATTAAGGATGAGCAACAGTCATAGATCCGATCTCTTGTGCAAACCTAGGAGTTAATCCAGAAATCTAAAAGAAGAACGAAGTAGATGATGGTGGCACCTTAGGGCTTAAAGTTGAAACCTTAGAGAGACATATCAAATTCTGTTTGCACCCATCGAGCCGGCTCGCTCAGAAGTCGAGCCAGCTCCATACCTGACACAGCCGACTCCGTATTTGAGATATTCGGCTTGGGTCCTCCCTCAGTCGGCTCGATCTCGACCCCAGCCGACTCGACTGCGTATCTGAGCCGGCTCGACTGTGTGCCATCTCTTGTTCTTGGCTGTCTCTGCCCTTTCCTCATCTTTTCGACTGCCTATATTCCACTCAATCTCCATCATCGGTAAGATCGGACCCCCTCCCTGATCCCTCTCTCAATCTCTTGATCTCATTCCTCATTGACGAGGTCGGACCCCCTCCCTCCCTCTCTCGATCTCCCTTGCCGACGATGATGGTGAGGCTGAACCCCTCCCTCCCTCTCGCACTCTCTCTCAATCTCCCTCGCCGATGAGGCTGGACCCCCTCCCTCCTCTCTCTCTCTTGATCTCCCTCGTTGATGATAGCGGCAAGGCCGGACCCCCTCCCTCCCTCTCTCCCTCTTCATTTCTTAGTTTTGGATCCCAAAATCAGGTCCAGATGCCCAGGATCCATTAGGATCTGGGTCCGATACCAGAAATTAAAATCGGATTCGGATCTGAATATCCAGATTTCGATCTGAACCCGATCCGTTGATAGGTCTAGTCTAGTAATTAATAAATAATATTATAAAATTAAAATAAAAAATATATCTATGACTATAGAGAGGGGGTTGCATCGAAAGCTTCGATAGTTGCCGGTGATAGTGCTGGAGGAAGACGACAGTGCTAAAGATAACCTACCAAATAATAGCAAGATAGTGAGATAGAGAAAAGAGAGAAAGAGAAAGAGGAAAGAGAGAGAAGGGGAGAGGGGGCCTGGAGGGGCGCTGTGATGGGGAGGCCAGGGGCGGTGGTGGTCGGGATGGAGAGGGCAAGGGGCGGCGAGTGGACGGAGATGGGGAGGCGGGGGGCGGACGACGGCGGTCGAGGATGGGAGGTAGGGCGGTGGTGATCGAGGATCGGGAGGGCAGGGGGCGAGCGGCTGGGATGGGGAGGCAAGGGCAACGGTGATCGGGATGGGAGGGCGGGCGATGGGCGGTCGGAGATAGGGAGGGTGGGGGGTGGGTGCAGCGATCGGGGATGGGTGGCAACGATCGGGGATGGGGAGGGTGGGGGGTAGGGAGTGGTGGTCGGGGATGGGAAGGGCGGGGGGCGGGCGGCTGCGGCTGGGGATGGGTGGAGTCTCACCAACGATGGAGAGGAGGAGAGAGAGAGCACGCATGAGAGAAAAAAAATTGAAAATTTTTAACCTAACTTACGGTAGTGATTTTTGAACCGCTACCATAGATCTATGGCAGTGGTTATGGTAAACTACTACAATAGATCTATGGCAGTGGTTTAGAACTGCTGCTATAGATCTATAGCAGCAATTTTTAGTAACTGCTACCGTAGGTTCAATTTTTTTTTTCTAAATATTATATAATTTTAAAATTTAATATTCATCTTCATCATTCATTATCTAAATAATTATCATTAGAGTGTTGTCACAAAAGATCACCTCGATCTGATGGCTCTAGCTTCATCGATCAAAAAAATTTGATTTCGATGATCATGAACGATGTTGCGATGATTGATAGATGGAGACCTTTGATTGATTCAAAAATCTACAAGGATGATCTTAGTGATATTTATAGCATATTATCAAAATTTTACTTCAATCGGATATCGTTATTATGGTCAATTTAGTATGGAATAATTTCGACCGTTAAATTAGAAACAAGCAAGCAAAGGGCTAAATGACGTTCTATTACAAGATAATTTTTTAGTTAAATGATCTTTACTATAATTTTAATTATTTTATATGATGATAGTAAAATTTAAATTAGTTTCGTACGAACTGTTCACGTTAAGCAGATATTGCAAAAGTACGAGCATATATATATAACAACCAATGGAGTTTAAGATTGGTTATCAGGCAACGTATAGTTTTAGATCATTTTTAGTCTCATGAGTTAAATTTATAATCACCACCATAAAAAATGATTAAAATAGTAGTCAAGATCATTTATAAAAAAAATTATCTCATAATCAGATACCGTCTAATCCTTTGATCACTTATTTATCATTTAACGATCGAAATTAATGTATACTAAATTGACCAAGATAACGATATTCGATTGAAGTGAAACTTTGATAGTACGCTACAAACATAACTGAGATCATCATTATAGGTTTTTGGATCTATCGGAGGTCTTTATTTATTAGATCATCTTATCATCGTTCATGATCATCGAAATCAAATTTTTTTGATCGATGAAGCTAGGACCATCAGATTGAGGTGATCTTTTATGACGATACTCTAATGATATTTAGATAATGAACGATGAAGATGGACATTAAATTTTAAAATTATATATTATTTAAAAAAAATATTGTAGTGGTTATAAATAATCGCTGCCATAGATCGATGTATAGCAGCGGTTACAAGGAACCGCTGCTATAGGTCTGATATATGATAATGGTTACAAGAAATTACTGTCATAGGTTGGATTATGGCAGTGGTTTGTTGTAACCGCTCCTATAGGTCCCTATAGCAGCAGTTCCTTGTAACCGCTGCCGTAGACTCTATTGCAGCAATTTCGAAAATCGCTGTCATACTATGTGCTGCAATAAACTTTTTTTGTAGTAGTGATCACCCTTGCTGTCCCTAACATTGACATCGAAATTAATATTAACTCTAAAGGAGGGGGCTTCCAAGAAATAAAAAGAACCCTTCAGATTGTTGTAGGCGCAGCATGGGAGTCCTAAGAATGTGGGATATGAGGGATAAAGGATTGGGGTTTAAACCACTAAGCCAACTAAGATTCTTTATATTATACGGGTTCTAAATTATATATATAATTTTTTTTTGGATAATATTTACATATCTTTAAGAGGCTATTTGGTTTAGGATAATTTGGCATGGAAAAATGATTCCCATGTTAGATTACCATCTTTGGTATGAAAAGTAGAAGAGAAAGATGGTAAAAAAATTGATGGATCCCATGCTTATTTTCTAAGAGAGAGATGATAAAATAAATATCATAGGACGGTTGGTATTTGACAAATTTTCGAATGGTGGTAATCTATGTTTGATAAAAATATCTCCAATAAAGCTGCATATGTAATTATTGATTTTATTTTAATGTCCTTCAAAGTTTATTCAATAAAAAACTTTTGTAAAAAAATTAAGATGGAGATGACATTATGTAAAGGATTATGTGATTATAGTCATTATATAAAAAACTAATTAAAAATGATAATACTATTTTAGTATTAAAAAATATTTTATATTAAAGAGTATATTTATAAATTTTATCATATTTTCATATAGGATTATCTTTAATTAAATGTAATAATTCTTTTTTGGTATTATTTTTAGGAGTAATTTTTTCACCAACCAAATATGGTAAAAGTTTTTTTCCTCTGCAATCATTTTTTCAGATAAATGATTCTCATGAATTATCAGATTATCCCATAATCTGACATACCCCAACCAAATGGACCTTAAATGTATTGTATCGAAACTTGGGGGTTCAATTGAATTCTTAAGTCAAAACGTGGCTCCATCCCTATCCACAGTTAAGCAACAGGCTCTCTCCAGCATTCGATGCATAAGTACAACCTCAACTTCGAAGATCATGTTGTTCTCGTAAAGTCATATCTAATAGGTGACATACACTATCCTATCTCTCCAAATATAAGTCAAAACCTTGGCTATACTTCGACAAATCGCCTCCAAAAAAGGATTCAACCAAGCGCCTTCACATTGTGATCAAGTTTAGTCACTTAAGTAATAACTTTCCCAAGGATACATCATCTAGGAATTAATCAAGAAACTCCAATTACCAAGCAGAAGACTATTATGGACTCGGTATTAAACATAGATAAGGGTTTCTGCTATAGTGCTCCAAAGCTTCTTTTAGTCATTTTATTGTTGGCTTTTTTCTAGCCATCCATTTTAAGATGGATGATGTTGATCAGCAATTAGTTTCAACTAACTCTGTGCATAGCTAGTATAATAAATAACTCAAATTTTAGGTACAATCCAGAAACCAAAAAATTGGTGAGGTGTTTTGGAAGTTATGCCCTTTCCCCCCACCACTATCCGAACCCTCTCTCCTTCCTCCTTCCTCCTTCCTAATAGAGCATCACCCCTTCTTGTTGGGGGTCGACATGTGGTGGCAGGGAGGCAAGTTATGGGTTTGAGCGGTGGAGGAGGAAGAAGGGGATGGCATGTAGCAGCGCAAAGATGAGCGATAGAGGTGGAGGAGAAAGGGAGTGGTGGGCCCGAGTAGCGAAAGGAAAAGAAGATGGGGAAGTGAGCGATAGCGATGGAGAGGCAAATGGTAGTGCAGAGACGAGTGGTGGCCTCGATCGATAGAGAGATGGATAAAGGAGGAGGAGAAAAAGGGATGGCTGCGGCAGTGGATCCGAGTGGTGGAGAGATGGGTGGAGGAAGAGGAGGAAAAGGGATAGCTATGGCGGCGGGCTCAAGCGGTAGATAGATGAATGGAGGAGGAGGAGGATGGGAGGCGGCATATGGCGATGGGGAGGGAGGCAGCAGCGAGGAGAAGTAACGAAAAAGAAGAAAAAAAAGAATTAAAAATAATAATATATTATTTATTTAAAATAATAAAATATAAAAAAATAGAAGAATAATATTTTTAGTCTTTTTTTTTTAATAATAAAATATTATTAAAAAAGTGCTGTAGCAAACGTTTTGTAGATAATCCGCCATCCACCATCAGGAATCCAGAGGAATAGCCACCCAGAAAATTCTACCGTCCAACGATCCATGAAGATTTCTGGCTAATGCAAATCCGCTCCAATCGTCAACACTTACCTAACCTACCCTTTGATATGGGGGGTCCATAAAAAATTCTTCCCCGAGAAAATTAGATGCATGCGTTGGACCAAAGAGCAGCAGCCTATCCTCAGGCAAGCCAGCTGGCTGACAGGTCTAACTGGTCCATAGCCATGGGAATCCGGGTAGAAGGGAAAGGGAGTGGTGGGTGCGGTGTCAGCCGGCCCATGCATGTCATGGATGCCTTCCTCACGTCCATCCCGTACACATGCCCTCAGACCATCCGTCATGCCTTCCATCCAATAAGCCAGAGAAAAGTGTGAACGCCGCTGATCGCATGATGATGGGTGCATACGATAAAAATAAATAAATAAAATAAAAGGAGAACATGTATATAAAACACATGCCTCACGAACACCATCCGCTTATCATGCCAACTCTATAATCTCGTATTGGCCCACCTCAGCCTCTGGCCTTGTCTTCCTACTTTAATTAGTGTTCCCGTTGGCTGGTGCCGAAGGAAGGAGGGAGAAGAGGAAGAGAGAGCGTGAGAGGGAAAGGGTGCGGTGATTGGAATCCGGCCATGATGAGTCCTTGTCAAAAGCTTGATTTTAACTGCACATGACGTTGGATCTACCTGTGATTCTACACCTATGGGTGTCACGAGAGAGAGAGAGAGAGAGAACACGTGAATATGAGCAGATATGATGAACTGTGCACAGCTTTTTTTTTTTTTTTCCTTTTTTTTGTTTTTTCTGGGGGATAGAAAGGATGGGGGATGAGACAGAGTGAGCGCAACAGAACTGAGGGAATCCTAAGCCCAGTCTCCTCCTGATAAAGAGGACAAGGAGATGCGCGTACCGTAGGCCCTCTTTTTGATTGAGGCTAAAAGTATCTACCATTCAGGGAATTTCTGTCTCCTTTTGAGATCGCCTGGAGAAATATATTGAGAAATAAATCTCAGGTGGTTGAAGTTGGATAAATGTCACCTCGTGGTAAATTCAGAGTTGGATGCTTTGTTTAGTATTTTGGCATGCTTTTGGAATTTTATGCTACCGTGCTCTCATGAACAATTGCATGCATGTTTTAGAATGTACAGAACTTGAAAGAGTAGGAGAAATAGAAACAAGGGAAAAAGTAGGGGGAATTTAGGTGCA
This sequence comes from Cocos nucifera, assembly GCA_006176705.1. Classification (NCBI taxonomy): domain Eukaryota; kingdom Viridiplantae; phylum Streptophyta; class Magnoliopsida; order Arecales; family Arecaceae; genus Cocos; species Cocos nucifera. Next base: position 1,021,394 of record QRFJ01000034.1, on the reverse strand, counting down.
ACTAGGTTAATGACATCATCATATCTATTGTGCAAATTGCATTAGCTTGTCCAAATATCGATGCTCTGATATTGGTTTGGGACAAAATATATGACAGCTGGCTATTATATATTTAGAAAGTGAAACCTTGACCAAAGTTTGAAACTTGCACCTCTTCCAAGTTGAGTGAAATGCCGACAACCTGAGTTAGTGGTTGCGTATCTCACACAACCTTCTCCCAGGTAAATTGCCAATCCAATTTGTAAAATTAAAGACTGAAAGGATTTGGTTGGACTATTAATCCCTCGATCATTTATTTGCTCTTGAACTCATCCATATTTGGCTAGAGGTTGAATGGTCCAAGGATAAAATCACGATCGATAATTAGCTGAAATAAAATCACAAGCAACAGTTGGCTGAAATAATTAGAGAAAGAAGGTAGCCTTTATAATAAAATTTTAGTCCAGCAAAACTGAATAATTCTAAAATTAATCCCATTAGAGAGAGGAAAAATTTCTTCAACCACGTAGCTCAAATCTTTAAAAGAAATTAAAAAAAAAAATTAATAAAAAAAGATCTAGGTCCCTTTCTTTCATCCATGTTAATGCAACTTAATTATAAAACTTCTATTTATACAAATAAAGTTCTGTGCTTAATTACTCAATCCAAGTCAAATTTTTCTTCAATTTAGAAGTGATATTACAGCATTCCCAAATAAATATGACTAGTGAAAAGTAACCGTCACATTGAAATCTCGAGAAGATAAATCTTAACATGTACATCAACTGTACATGTAGTCATTTTACCAAATTATTCTTAGATCGAAAGATATACCTAAATACAGCCTTTTATAAAAAGAAAACTTATTACTTATATCGGCTTTTTTTAAAGGTCAAATGATGGAATTTAGCTTTGATCATTAAGTCCCACCAAATCCTTTAAAGGTCAGCATCGTATCATAAAGTTCAAAAAGTCACTTAAATTTAAAAAAAAAAAAAAAAAAAAAAAATTAAAGCATATCAATCGGACTTCATAGATCAAATTAGAGTGGTAACTGTTACTCCTATGCTCTAACCAAGCCTATCCGATTAGAGTGGTCCATAGATTATGGTGATCCTTTTAGATGGCTAGATCAAAATTAGGTATTGGTGCCATATCTTAACTCTGTCAGCCTGTTCAACCAAAAAGGATATAAACAAGCACAAATCCTGGACCTATAATGATATTCACCTATTTAGCTATTATAATGTATTATGAAAATTAAACTCCGAAACCCCAAGTATATGCAATGTCTTGCATTCACATGCCACTTGGTTCAATACTGCAATAAGTAGTTGATTCAAAATTCAAAATTAAATATTTGTTTGCTGATTTCTAAATCAAATCTTGACATGTAAATCTACAAATGTTAAAATTGTACATATTTAACAGTTTAACTAGTCCGGCCGGTAATGATTAAAAAAGAGTAAAAGGAGTACAGGTGGACCTCATTCCCCTATCGTGAACATGAAAGATCGGAAAGCAGGCATGAAAAGAGGACGGGTAAGAGGGGCCCTGAGGGAGAAGGGAGCCTGAGAGAGGGAGGGAGGGGGCGTATGAAGGGGGAAGAGAGGGAGAGTGGGGTCGTGTTACAGTGTATGGAGAGAGAGAGAGAGAGAGTATTGGAGGTGGGGAACTAGGAGTCCTCCCATATAGTGTGCTTATATATATATATTTTTTTGATGAAATGGGAGGTGGAACCACCCAATTTATTAAATATAAAGTTCTACAGAGAAGGTGCGTCAAACTGAGGAAGTTTGACAGAGTTGAAAAAGCTTTGGAAGGATGGGTCCGTTACTGTTTTGGGCTTCCAAGTTCTCTAGTTTAGGTTATGCAGCTAGCAGGTTATCAGAGATAAGAACAGGGTGATGTAGCAGTTTAGTATGTTGCTATAGGTTATCCTATATATTTTCAAAGTAGGCTTCCATCTTCAGATTTTCAGAGTATCAGGGTGTCAATTTGGCTGTTGCTCTGTTCTTTGATTATATCCTCTATGAGTGCAATTTCAGACCAGTCAGGCAGACTCCTTGATGTCTCTACCATCCAGAATTCTGTATCTGATTGAGTAAATAGATATTGGCTTGAAGCTTCGTTTGACCGAGCCAAGATTTCAGCATTGAGCAGGTGATGTCAATTGTTTTGATATAGGAATTTGCTTGAAAAACCGGAAGTTATTGCGTTCCTTCCAAATGCACCATAGTTCTGCAACCGCCGCAATGCAATCCCATTCGAGCTTTGGGACGTGGCGAGGTAGATTTTCCCTCCATTCTCCCCATAGAGCATGGATACTGTTCGGTGGTGCTGCAATGGACGGCTGCTGGGTGATGTATTGCCGTATATGCTTGAAGTATTTACAAGTGAAGAAAAGATGGTCAATGCTTTCCTCCTCCAGGTAGCAGAGTATGCATTGCAGTGGAGCGGGGAACCTTCTTTTTTTTTAGATTGTCTGCTGTGAGGATCTTATTATGGTATACTAACCAGCTGAAGGTTTTCAGCTTAGTTGGTAATGGCAGTCGCCAGATTTTTGTTGCAAAGCTTGAGATTATTTCTCCAATGGCTTAAGAAATTGTATTTTAAAGTGGGATTTGTATTTCAAAATAGAATGTTTAATAGTCGAGAAGATTTACGGATACTGGTTACTTATCTACCAAGTACATCAGATTATCATGTGGTTAGCATGGAAAATCTCGGTCATTTGTATCAAAAATATGGATAGATCGGACAAGAAAAAATATACTACGTCTCATCATAAAATAAAAATTGAAGGATTAAAGCAATTTTATGGTACATCTCATGTCCAACGCATGCCTACTCTGCAGGTCACGTGAGGACAGAAGCGTGAAGAAACAGTGGTCGCATTTGTGGGCATGGAGTTGGAAGGGTGAATTCGGGCTACGGTACTTGCAATAATTCGTCTCCAAAAGCTCAAAATGCGTACCAATCCAGTGATATAGAGAGCAGCCGGGTTCCAGAGCTTCACGTGTCGCAACATTACTTCTTAGGAGAACAAAGCGAGGAAATAAAGAAAAGCTCTCGTTGGCGTGCGTCCGTACTCTCTCTGGGGTTAATTATTCTTTATTCCCGTTGCCTTTTTTTTGGGTAGGATATTCCCGTTGCCTTTGTGCCTTGGAGGGCCAAAGTGCGGAACCTTTTGTTTAAAGGCTCAGTCTTTTGTCTACCTTCAACCTCACGGTCCCAACCAAAGCTTTGTTCATGTCGAACATAAATGGATCGGCCGGACCACCTAAATATATAACAGCATAGTTCGGCTGACACGTAGCTTGGTTCAGTTTTGGTTTGCAACACTCCATGTTTAGGTCAATTTCTAAGTTGGTGACGAGTCCAGAGTTACGAGCCCTGGTGTTTTAAGAAACTTTGAGAACCATATATCTTCTTTAATTACCTCATAATCGCAGCCATGTCGATGTTTCAAAACAAATATAGTTACTTGGAAGGGCCTGAAGACTTTAAGGGTCCCAACGCATAGCAAGTTGGACACAATGGCTATGTAATTTTTAGATTATGAATTGCATCTTCTTGAAGGCTTTGCTTCGTCTATGCGTGATGTTTTCAAACCTTTTCTAGTTTGCACATCTGGCTTCTTAGTTTTTAGTCGTCGTTGAACGTTGATTGGCTTTGCATAAGGTGACATCACAAAATTCTCTTCCTTGTGGCATGGCTTCAAGATGTGATCACATCATAATAAACTTCCACTATTGACATAATTAATCTTTGTACACCAGACTACATCTCAACTCAAAAATGAAACAAAGTAATCTCCGCTAATAAATTAGGATAGGAGACGTGGATAAAAGTTTTTTTTGCAAATTAATTATCTGAATCTTTCATATTTATATATTTATTTATTTATTTTTTGATATAAATCGGTATAAGCTTATGACTTATTGCTTAGACATCTCTTAGATTCACTAGAAAATAGTGAAATATTCTATTTATATTCCTCCAATAATGCTAAATTCATATCTTTTGGACATATCAAAGCAACTCCCGAGCCAGGAGCAGATGAAGTGAAAGAGAAGAGGTAGAGTTCTATATATTAATTCCTAATTCATTATTAAACCAAGTTTATTTTTATCCTTTTATAATCTTAATTAACCTTAACCGGGGACCGATCAACAAAAACCAGTAGAATGAAGGACAAATTTGTACAAATAAAAATATGAGAAGATCATAGAGATTGGGATTAATATGTAAGAATGAAAGATCTTAGGGACTAATCCTAAAAGCCCCTCTGCTAAGATACCAATCAATCAATACGTACTTGCTATGCCTTTTATTACGGCAAAGCAAATTTGTCATAGTAGAAAATATTCACTTGGATTACAAGTAATAACCTCTCATTTCCAGCAACTAATTAATTCTGCAGAAAAAACAGGGATAAAATATTGTAATCGATCGAATCAAGACATATGACTGCATCATATGCATTTTTATGACTATGAAAATATGAAATCTTATCTGACACTCATCAATTAGTTAAATTATTATGACTTAATTAGTAAACCTACACATAATCCCCCCCCCCCCCCCCCCCCCCCCCCCTCAAATTTGTTCAATTTCTTGGTCAACTATTAGCAAGCAGCATCTAGCATGACTCCATGTGGAGCCCAGAGAAAAGCAGGCTTTATACATCTCATACTCTGGACGTGCCCCACATGAGGTGGAAGATATAGGATGGTCTATGCAATGAGCATAAAGATGCTGCACACTAATGGTCCTTATCTTGATATATATGTAACATTCATTATCCTTAGACATGACAATCAATTTTGCGCTGTGTGAGCCTCTTTCTTGTTAGATGTCTTTTTTAATTCATATATATATATATATATATATATATATATATATATATGTAGTGACATTCTTTTCTTTTCTTTCCCTTTTTTGTTTTTTTCTCAAAAAAGTAACACACTTCCCTAAGAGTAAATTATGTTTCAAGACTAATAGTTTACTAAAAGTACAGACATTAATTTCATTCTAAGAGAAACCTAAAGATAGATCTTTCCGCCCTTGATCCAAATTATAAAAAAATGAGCTGAAGGTTATAACATAAAGCTATTGCAACGAGCTTCTGTGTCATAATTTATAGAGCTCTTGACATTAACCCCAATGTCTTCATAAAAAAAGAAAAGACATTAGCCCCAAAGTCTAAACTAGCTCCCGATTATAAACGCATCAGCATCAAGGGTTTCTTCTCCTTTGTTTCTTATTAGACTATATATAAAGTGAACGGCATCAAGAAATTCTACCGGTAGATACATCGCTCTAGAATGTTTTGATTGCTTCACGACAATAAAACTCGCGGGCTGCTTTACTTTTGCCTAAGGAAACAAATTAATGAGGATAGTCAATCTCGTCGAATTCTAGGTCTCATCCAGCTATCAAACTCTCTTTTTAAATAAAGACAGTGTAGTTGTCAAACTTACGTATACAAGTCAGCAATCCGTGTTTCAAATTAATTAGGTCGCCTAGGTTGACCCGTTGGTGGTCTCAGACCCAATTGTAGGAAGGCTACATACAGATATAAAATGCAGCACATACCTGTGGAGTCCATGGCCTATGCTACCATATATCATTTCCTAATTGATTCCCAAGGAAAGACCTGCAGGCTCATGATCTTTAGTATTAACAAGCATTTCTTTTAGTTCTTGGACCTCCACGGTCTAAGACTTCATGCATGCCTCTCCTCCCCTTTAGTTCTTTTTTTGAATATCCCCCCCCCCCGGAAAGTGCTTTAAGAGGTGTGAATTAAGGAGAATGGGGCGAGCAAGGAGGGCCCTCCCATACGACTTACGGTGCTCGTCACCATGGGATTTTTATCCGGGTAGAAGCGTGCGGTCCTTCACCAACCTCGTGATTGCTGCTGGCTCTGCTGCCTCGGCATCACCAACGCGACCACCACCCACGCCCAGACGTGACAAAAGCTTGAAAAGGATAAAAACAGTGCCTGAGAGTGTGGGAGATTCTCTCATGTCTCTCTACATGTCTGCATGCATGTGTCCGCGCTCTGTTTTGAGCGATAAAGTGCTCTCGTCTTTATCACTGGGCCGTTGACATATAAAAACTAAAGCCAGCACCAAAATCATCACGTCCCACAAGCTCGGTGACCAATACTCTCTCTCCTTCCTCTCTATATGTTACACTAGTTTGAGCAGCATGGACGGAGCATAGCTGCATGTCCTCGGCTTCCAGCTTTCTTTCTTCATCGATCTAATTGAGGTAGTCCTTAAGACGGTGGAAGTCATCCATGATTAATGTAAATACGTACAATATTGATGCTGCAAATCAGCTGCAGCACTAGCAAACGCCCAATCCTAGCTCCATTTGTCGTGAAACCATGTATGTATTCTCGGAAAGCACAAATTTAGTTAGCCTAACCAAGTCCCCGTTGCTGCAGTTTGAACGAAAGACTGGCGAAATCTAACTTAACTACACTCTTTTCTTTACTTATTTATTCATATATATATATTTTTGCAACAAACACTAACTACATTCTGGAAAGTTAATAAAATATTCTACACGGTTCCAATATAGGAGTTACCTTAAAAATTTCAGATAAAGTTATGGTGTTCTTCTCTTCACAACGTTGTCTCTTCTCCTCTAAAATCAGTTTATATGCTACTAGTACTTGGGGGGGGGGGGGGCGAGAGAGAGAGAGAGAGAGAGAACAAAGAAAGGACTATGCTGATCATATTTAATCAGGCCAAGGAAAGCCTCAAACTAAAACTATATATATTATGCTGGATTAGTATAAGCTGGTCGCTAGCTGCCGACCTTGCAACGTATATATACCGAAATGCCAAGCGTATGAGTGAACCATGTCTCAATATATGAGGCCACCGGGGCGCCTCGTCATTTCTTTACACGTGCCCAATGTGTCACGAGACTTGGCTGGCAACAGCTACATAAAGAAAGAAGAAGGGCATATCCAGCAGTCACCTCTCTAATCATTGACTTCTTTTCATACTGCAAACCCTTTTTACCACGATCATCTCAAAAGCATTCCCTGGTGCTCCAACATTTATATGCCCTACTTTGCAGGCCTTTCAATATTTTCTTTTCATTTCCATGCATTTACGCGAACCAAATGATATGAGACAAAAACGCACAAAAAGAGAGGAGCAGAACAAATAATAAAAGACAATAATGCAACCACTTTGATACTAAAATAATTGATTATTCCTTTTGCACAAAAATAATTAATCATATCTCCAATTTCAGGGTTTTTTTTTTAAAATATATATTTAACGCGGAATACACCTTAAGAAGATTTAAAGCTCTCACCTTGAGTGTATGATGGATGTGGTGTGGTTGCATATTATCAGCGTTCTTAGGGTTCTAAATACTGTCTTGTACACTCTTCAACAACAAAAACATGAAGAGTATGAAAGATTTGCTTATGGAATACGATGTGGACACAGCTTGTAAAGTTTCCTCCTAAGCTATGGATACTCACAATAAAAGGAGCAAAAAAATATAACAGAAGAAAAAGAAAAGAAATAAACAAGGAAAAGTGATACTTACTCATTAACATTTTGATCAATGATGACTACTGATTATGGGAGGAAAGAGAGTAAATCTAATATATTTTTCGTACCTCTATTGTCAACTCTATTTCAGTTTATGAATTAAAAATTTCCATTATTCCATACTGATTACAAGGAGGATCTACCTTCATGATAGGGGAGCACATCAAAAGGATTATTAAAAGAACGAAGATAAGAACATTCATTCAACAACAAATCTAGAGTGCCATAGCAACCTCACTTATGAGTGAATTCAACAGCAAAAATAGAGATGCGGGACAAGCTTTCCTCCCTTGGTTTTGAAAGAGAAAAGATAAGAACGTAGATAAAGAATAGTTACCATTGTTTTTTTTTTTTTTTTTTTCCTTCAAAATTCTGAAATTTGGAGCCTATTCATACCACTTTCCTTGGAGTAACTAACCATGCCATGCCTGTTTATTTTGTTGGGGCTGCTCGTATGAGGAAGAACTCATGCAAGAGTTGAGCCCGGCCATGTTTATGAAATCCCTGTGGGAAAATGCTCTCAGGCCCAAGAAGTCTCTAGTCAACCCATCATTTCCGCCACCAGCACCACCACTTCCTCCTTCCTCATTCCTTCCATGACTTCTTGAAATGCTTTCCATTTTACTGTTCTCTTCCCTTTTGGCTCCAAGCATCCCCCCAAAAGCCTCCTCGAAAGACCCACCAAAGCAGGGAGCCGAAGGGAAGGAATTCATCATCATGTCTTGGAGAAAAGGAGGTGCTGACCCATGTCCAAAACCACCACCGCCACCACCATCTCCATCCATCTCTTGGTGCGAGGACAAGCCAAGGCCAAAGCCAGCAGTAGTATTGGCAACAGTAGCATTGGGCGCCGTGTGAGTTGCCATTTGATCATGGAGTGGAGGTCTGCTGACGGTTGCACCCATCTGGGCTGCCTTCTGCAGCAACGCAGTGGCTGACATGTGAGACGAGGCAGCACTTGAGGGCCCTTGGTAAGGAGGGGGGAGAGGTGGAGGAGGGCCTGCTGGGTTTTCATGACAATATTGCTGTTCTAGTCTTGTGGAGAGAGTGGAGTAGACAGCGGAATGGAGGTCTAGTTGGTTCAGAGAAGTGGGGCCCTGGCAAGCCAGCCATGGTGGGATATCTGGTCTCATGCTGATCAAGTGTTGCTCTCTTTTCAGTGACAGCTCTTGTAGCCCATGGCTGCCTATGATGTTGGTGTTGGCCTCTGTGGCCCTCATCAGGTGAGGGAACTGGGCTTGGAGGGCAGCGTGTGGAAGTGAAGAGGGGTCACGGGATGGTGTGGGCTGAGAGAATAGCAGCGGGGTGTGGTTAGCCAGAGGGTTTGCTGTCATGGCCCTTGCACTCTCTTCTGCCAATGCGTCGCAGAAGGCTCTGTGGGTGATAAAGCTATCCCTCCTGCGATCAACAGCAGTAACCAACAAGAAAAAGCAAACAAAAAACACAAAAAGAACAAGAATCACAAAGGGGAACCATCATTCAAGAAAGCTTACATATATAACTCCAAAAAGAAACCAAGGTGAAAAAAAAGTAAAGAAATGAAAACAACTCGAATCAGGAAAAATATCATGCCTTCTGTATCCATGGGGACATTAATTTTGCTGATATGTACGTTTCCATTCTCATGCTATCCACCATGACCCAAACCCAGCAGAAGTGGCTATGACTACCATATAGCAGCCTGCTAGCTGGCTAACATTGAATGCTAGCTTGATGGGTTTAATGCAGTATCTTTTTGTTTACCTTTTGAGTTATGAAGCTTAGCTTCAAGTATTAATTCCTTGTCCAGTGCTAGCTTAATTTTCGTTTCATGTCTAGGGAATTACTATTATTAAATCTAAAAGTTAGTTTATTGGTATTGCTATACCTTGAGAAGAGAGTACCACAGTCGCATCTGTATTCCCTTGTGCCACAGATCTTGGAGTGGGCCTTCCAATCAGATTGAACGGCATACTTTTTGGAGCACTTGTCACACTTCCACTTCTTCTCTCCATGTTTCCTGCTGAAGTGTTTCTTGATTCCAGTAAGGTCCCCAAGAGCCCTAGAGGGATCATGGTGCACGCAGGTCACCTCCGGGCAGATGTACACCTTCTTCCTCACCTCCTTGCTGCTTCTCTGCTTCAGCTTCCATGGGAGGTTGTGGCCCCTCCTGTGGAGCTGCAGGTTCTGATCCCTCTGAAACCCTTTGTTGCAGATCTCACACACAAACCTGTTGGTAGCCATCAGGGTCTTGGGGGACAGTGCTATCACCTCAGCATCTGGGTCTGAGATCCAATTCCCAGATTAAAAAAAAAAAAAAAAAAAAACCAAGAAATTAAATGGAATTTCCCCGCATATATTAAACGACTGGATTGAAGTAAAAATATGATGGCTAACACCGATCTGAGACGATTGAGTTAGGATGAGTGTAAGACCTGGGTTTCCTGGGAGGTTCCTCTTTTTCTTCACTGGGGCTGGGTTTGCGGAGGCAAAGGAGGACTGCTGGTTGGAAGTGACGCTGGCTTCCCCAGAGGCTGAAGTTAGATTGGACATGTTTTCCTCCATCAGCTGGTGCTGCTGAATTGGAAACCCTTTAATCATCTCAGTCTACTGTCGAGTGGAGAACCCTTGAACAAATTTTGGAGAGAAAGGAAGGCCGAGGCTGATGATGGATAGCTCCAGTACTGAAGGCAGATCTATTTGTTTCCTTTCATCTGATAAAAAGAAACCCTGTGGATTCCAAAGTTCACAAAAAGGAACATCATCATTTGCTGGTCTGACATGCATCTCCAAGGGTCATCCCATGTTCCACATGTGATTCAAATATAATTTATCGAGGAAAAAAAGAAAGAGAACTCTAGGCTGATGAATTCCCATCAGATTTAAAACATATATAGAACCATAAAAGTTTTCAAACCAAAATTCTCAGTAAACGAAAAAAATAAAGCAAAGAGGGGAGGAAGACTTAATTTTATGGCACCAGCAGATGGAAACTGCACCAAACCTTTCATCAGCACATAAAATAGGGAAAAAAGAAATTAAGACCAGATTCCATGACACGACAACATATGCTTTCCCACTTCAAACGGAGAACATCTAAAACTTACATCGAAGTGTCGATAAAAGAACAAATAAAACAAAACCAACAACCCTGAAATCCTAACCAGAAAGCTGACCGAGCGGATATCTAGCCAAAAATTCGATACAAAACGAAATGAAGAGAGCAAAGCAAAAGGAAAGATGGTAGAGAAAGGAAATAAATTGAGGGGAATTTCTTCCCAAGGAGAGGGAGGGGGGAGGAAGAGGGGAGGGAGGGGGGTCGATGTGGATGAGGGAAGCAAGCAAATGTGCAATCCTCCACTCATTCGATACTCACCCTAAAACTTACAGTGACGTTGCACTTTCTGTCTTTTCCTTTGTCCCCTACGCCTATCTAGAAATTCCTTTCCCTTCCCCTTCCTCCTCCTATAATATAATCTCTCATATACTGTATACCATCAGGTCCCCTTCTTGTCATCACAAATATCTTATATCAGTTGTTATTATTGTCAGCACAGCACCAGGGGGAGAATAATAGTGTCACTCATACAATGTATGGCCAGCTTGGGCACATGCAATCATGCAGTGTTGATACACAGAAGATGATGCGGTGGCCGCCACAAAATGCATACTTCGTGGTGGACTTACTTCCTCGGTGGCTTGGGTTTCGTATCCTGTAAATGTACTAGCTTTTAGGCGGACGAAAGTGGCGTGAAAGTGGGGATGATTGCAGCGAACCGATGGGCTCTCGATTTATTTGTCACTGCCAAAGTATCGGGAGTAGTGGGAAAGCAAGGAACCGGCTTTTTACATTTACACTAGAATGATTGGTTCATTGATTGAATTAGCCGTCGACATGCTCGTGTCTTATTATTATTGTTTTCTCAGAACGGGATCCTTTCCTTTTAAAAAGGTGATGAAACGATGGAAATCGCATGCCTAATTATAGTTTTCTCCACATTTTTTGAGCGAGTTTTATGGAGTGGTGATTAGGT
>QRFJ01000034.1:969813-1004813 GCA_006176705.1 Cocos nucifera | reverse complement strand
CAAAAAAGAAGATCATACCCGATTTCAATGTCGAGTACCAATTTTTCGCTGCTCTCTTTAAGATAGATGGAAAGGCTCGACACAGTATGGTGTTTAAAGCACCGTGGAGTAGCATCATGATCCAAAAGGCCTCCAGATGATCGATCGGATCAAAGGTTCCATCATAGCTTTCAAATTGAGGAAGCTTGAAGTTCGGTAGAACGGACTCTTGCATAATCTAGAGGGAGAAAAGAGGATCGATGCGGACGTCGGCATGATGAGCTGGGGTGACGTAGTTGAGCTCTTCAATCCATCGATCCATCTTTCATAGTCTGTGATCGAGGGCGTCGTCTTGGTTGCAGATCTTAGAAAACTTCTAGCTACAAATGAGAAAGATCTCCTCCAGAGGAGAACCATGATCCGAATATGGATCCTTGACTCTCTGTTTCTCCTTCTCAGTAGCAACGGATACGTTGGCCTAGGTACTCCTCTTTGGGGTCGATTTTCGATATTTCGATGGTGGATTTTCTGGTAGAGTCACCGTTGGGAGCTGCTGTATGGCCTATATGCCTCGGTGAGGCCACGGACCTGCTGGACAAGCCGGTTGAACTGCTCCGCATCTATCGTGGGTATAGATGGAATCTGAGTTGCCGGGGCTAAAATAGGAGCAGATGGCCTAGACGGGATCGGGCCACGGAGGCCATCGATCGCCGGGTCGAAGCTCTCCTGGGGGCATTTTCTCTTTCTGAAGAGGAAGAAGGAAGATCTCGGAGAGGAGAGAGAAGGTCATCGCCGAGCACTCCTTTAAGAACAAGGGAACCTCGAAGGTTCAGGCCCTTCCTTCTAGCGCCAATCTGTTGGTGCAGAAATCCTGATCGTCGTCGGAGGTCGCGCTGGAGTCGAGGCCGCTGAGGTCGCCGTCGGGGACCTGCAAAATAAAGTCCCATCCGGAGCCGGTGGGGGGTGGCTCCGGCAGGACCCTCCGACGGTCAAGTCAGTTTCTGGCCAACAGGAATGGAGTGCTCGGAATGAGTTTCCGGAGCTTAGAGAAGGAGAGAGAGAGCTTAGAGTTAGCGTATCTGGAGGGTCCTTTTTATAGGCGGAGCTTGATGGTGACAGCTGCAGCTGCTTGATAGCGGACCGCTCGAGGTTTGACAGGATCAGTCATGGAGGAAGGCGCTGTCTGCAGCACCGCCTGCCACAGATTGATGGTGACAGCCATCGCTGTCTGGTAGCGGATCGCTGTCGTCTGCAGTGGAATGATAGCGATCGTTCATCTAGATTTAATAGCCGTGGCTCTAAGAAAGTAGGCATTGGTCGGCGGACTTCGGTATGTATCAATTCTAGCGGAGTTCGGACTCCTGGAGGAGTTCGATCGAGAAAAAATTCAGAAAAAGTTCGATCGGAGGAGTGCGGAGGAAGTTCGGCTCTCACAGACATCTAGCTGGAGGAGTGTGGTTAAGGCTCGATCGTTGAAAAGTTCGGAAGGAGTTCGACCGCTGAAGAATCCGATCGACCGAAAGGGATGTTTGGGAGGAGTCCAGCTTTGGCTTTTGAAGAAGTTCGACTGAAGAAGAAGCTCGAAAGGAGTTCGGCTCCTGTAGACGTCTGGCTGGAAGAGCGCGGAGGAAGTTCAGCTCTCGTGGGAGTTCGACTGAAGCTCGGCCGTTGAGGAGTTCGACTAAAGTTTGGCCGCTGGAAGTCCGAAGGAGCTCGACCGCTGAGGAGTTCGGCCGGCTGAAGGAGTTTGGCTAAGGTCCGACCGCTGGAAGTCCGAAGGAGCTCGATCGTAGAAGAGTTCAGTCGACTGATTTAGTTCGGCTAAGATCCGGCCGTTGGGAGTCCGAAGAATCTTGGCCCCTAAGCAGTTATATATATATATATATATATATGTGTGTGTGTGTGGATGTATGCATACACACGTTACTAGTAAAAAATATTCTTTCTATAACACAGTTTTAAAAAATATTCTTTCAATAATATAATTTTAGAAAAAAATAATATATAAAAATATATTTTATTATTATTCTGCAATGTGCTTTGGAACTTGCATTAGTTGCTTACATTGTTGGCTACAATCCCAACTAGATCAATGCCACAAAACTTCACGTGAACTCTTCATTATTTTATATAGAAAAATTTATTTATTTGAAATATCAAGCAATTTCCTTATATTACTCAATCTAAACTAATTAGGCCTACCATTTAGGTTTCACCAAAGATATGCTTAATCCTTCTTAGCAGGCTAAGGGTCCTTGCATACTTCTTTATTTAAGCTCTGGCATGCTTATAAGCTAAAAATCCAAATTCATCCACCAATACAACAAATCTTAATCACAAGCATTATAATCCATCTTATGGTTAGTCCAAATAAACTTATATTATAGTATCCCTTAATTTACATGACCATAAGCCAAGTCAACTTTGATACTATTTATAAAAATTCAAGATCTAACTTAAAAAAACTATCCAAAAGATGTTATTTAAATTTTTTATATAATTTTATAAAAAAATTTAATATTTATCTAATATATAGCTGATATGTGACTAAATACGTTTTCTTGGATCCTCACAACATTAGTATTTATAAAGATTTATAGACATGTTATAAGTGCAACACAAACATTTAGGGTAATGATTTATCTTGGTACTTGCATGGAATCGACGTGACTTAGAACTAGTTTCTTTTATAGGCCTTCTTAGCTATAAATAGTATAGGCCTTCTTAGCTATAAATAGTATAGTAAGGATGATTTCAAATAAAGCAACTATAGGATACATAAAAGTAAGAGAAATCCACTAAAGCTGGCCATAAGAGACAAACACGCACATAGAATTGGTGGTACTTCAGTATCTCTAAAGATATGCTAACATGAGAAGAGTTAAGTAGAATTTTATAATCGTCACGAGATAATCTTTTTATGCATTGCTGTAACATAGGATTAATTTTGTTTCCTTATAAACAAGAGTAAATAGACATTGTATTAAAGTAGTTTTTTGAGAATATTATTTATCATGAGTGATAAAATATATTTTCATGTTTATAAAAGTATCACCGGCAGGGAGCCTCTCATATACACAAAAAAGTCTAGTTCTACCATTAATTAAAGTCCCTTTCTACAATTATAATGTGGTATTTTTCAGTCCATCTCTTCCTTTAATGCTATCTCAAGTCGGCTATCTTATAACCAACTCCCTAACTCATTTTGTTGTTGTCCGCATCATGAATAATAAAAAAGTTAAAGAAAATTACAACAACCTTCTCATAATGCGGGATTTAGTCCCAAACCACTGGGTACACCTGCAAAGGACTTTGCCAACGTGGTCAGTCAGTATTTATTATAAGTAATTATTTTTCATGCATTTTTTCGAAACTACATCCGGCCATTACATATTATGCCAAGTGCTGTTTGCTCATGCAGTTGACACCATACAAGACTAGTACATTGTATGTAATTCAAGTAACAACACCATTTTATTTGCTACCAAAAAAAAAGCAACACCATTTTACTAATGCATGGGTAATGGATTACATGCAAACAAGATGGTATGATTAAATGCCACCACTGTTCTATAGGTGTTGTAAATATTGCAAACTAGGTAATTATTGATTACGTTTACCAACATATATACACTAAAACTAAAAAATAATTATTAATAATTTATAATTTAGAAGATATATAATTTGTTGGAGTCATCTTATTAAAAAAAACAGTGTAATAGATGTGGATAGCATCATAATACACTGCACATGTAATACCTAAATTCCACCTCAGTGCATGATATCCTTACTACAGTAGACATGCGCTAACCACTCATGAAGCTATATCATGCAATCCATTTTCTCTTCATGCCGGTTCATCAGCATCTGTAGCTCGATCCCTTTTATTGGAGGTTGCATATTTCTAGCATTACTCCTCATCCGTATTTTCTGAAATGGATCCATAAATTTTGTTGCACTTGCACATGCATGTTAAGACTTATGGTCGCATGCACCTCATCAAATCATGTAAATACAATCCAAAATAGATTGGGCATGTTTGGTTGAGAGGAGCTAGAATTTAAAATAAGAATAAAAATAAATGACTTCCATTCCAACCATCTGTTGGAGAGGATTTCATTCCTATTCCAATTTTAAAGGAGAATGAGAATGCCTCGATCTTCTCAAATCCGATTAGAGTTGACCAAATAATCGAAATTTGAAGAAATCAATCCAATCCAATCCGATAAATATTGATTTCGATCAGTTGAAAGATTTGAATTAAGTTGAATCAGATTGTGACCCATAAAAAATTTAGTTAATTATGGTCAGATTCAGTTTCTACATTTTTAATCTATATAAAACGAAATTCGACCAATATAATATTTTCATTACTTAAATATTTAGAGATTGAAAATTAATAATTATATATTGACTTATGAATATTATAAAATTATTATATTCTAGTTTCTATATGAATTTAATGGCGTATTAGTTTGTAATGCTTAAAATCAATATTGGATCAATATTGAAGTCCAAACCGATATAATCCATCCGAACCCGCTATAAATCGTTAACTTCAATTTCAAATGATTTATATATGATAAATGGTTAGCAGCGGATTGAATTTTTTTTAATCCGATTGGATTCGATCGAATCAAATTTTTCTCTCAATTCGATCCAATCCAATCTATATTCAACCCTAAATTCGATATTTGATCTCTTTCATATTCAAATTTTATTTTTACTTTTATTTTATTTTACTTATAGTGATGAATCGAGTTTAATTTTTATTTTAATTTCAATTTTCATGGCTAGCCAAATATACAATGAGATTTTCTGCCATGCCAACTTTTAGTTTCAGGGCATCTCTTCCGATTACCATGGCGATTTAATACAGCTCACTGTAAGCACACGAGGCAGCGCATCTCATCGAATTATATGAGCTTCATTCGATCACAGTCATTGCATCATTCACTAACGGCCGTGATTGAGATACTGACCCTCCCCCACCCCGAGCTCGGATCCGAGGGGATCCGCATCCCACCATTTCTCGTCCTCGCGCGCCGGGGACAGGCGTGAAAGAGAGAGGACGCCACGGCCGGGGAAATATTATTTATTTTTATTTTTAAAAATACTTTTTTTTTAAAAAAAATTATCGTATTAAAATCAACGATTGAATCGGTAATTTCACGAACATTTTGATACTGACGTGTTTACTGAAAATGTACTCGCAAGCTCAACCGGCTATTTCATTTTTTTTTTTTTTTTGGTTCACGAAAGGAGGGCGGAGGACCGCCGTCATCCCCCATGGCGCCCGTCTGTCCCACCCTGCTGGTCCGCATTCGTCACCACCACCCCCTGCCCTCATCACCCCCTCCGTTCTCCATCCGCCACAAAAATTAAAAAAAAAAAAAACTTTTTCCAGCCACTGCGCGCCTGCTCCGCTCGTGCCGCTTCCCCCCCTCCCGCGCACCCGTCCGCCCCCCCCCCCCCCCCCGGGGGGCAGGTCCCTGCCCGTCGCCACCACCCCCCACGGTCCCTCCCCCTCCCCCTCCGTCAGCCAAAAAAAAAAAAAGAACTTTCTCCATCCACTGCGCACCCGCTCCGCTCGCGCCCCTTTCCCCCCTCCCCCCGCCTGCTGATCACCACCGCCCCTGCACCCCCCTCTCCATCCGTCCGTCCAGAAAAAAAGAAAAAGTAAAAGTTCTCCCTCCCCTTCCCCGCCCCCTCCCCTACTGGGTACCCATCACCGCTGCCCCCGCGGCCCCCCTCCCCCTCCGTCTGCGAAACCAAAAAAAAAATAGCTCGACACACCACCACCACCCCCTCTTCTGGATGCTAAACCAAACAAAAAAAAGAAAAAAGTGCTGGCCGGCGAGTTACTGAAGTCGTCATTTTAAGTAGCAATTTCAGCCGGCCATATCAGATGGTAATAAAATCGTCATTTAAAATAAGAATTTTATTATGGACGGAAAATTTAAAAATAAATTTCGAACTACCGTATTTTTAAATTAATTAATAAAATAATAATTTTTTTTAAAAAATCTCTCGTCCGGAGACCCACCCCACAGCAAGCTCGTGCATTGAGATAAATAAATAAGTAATGATTTCTGACCGGAACCTGCCGGTCCGAACAGCGAGAACGCATGTCGGTGGTTGGAGGTCCCGTTGCTCTTCCACCGACACGTGTCAGTAGTTCTTCAAGTTGGAGCAGGACTTTGTGGGCCTCGTACCGTCAAAGGTGCCAGGCACTTGGGCACGTAAAATAATCAGCGGACACGCAGTGCTAAGGCTTGGATTTCCGCGTTATTATAAGTCAATATTCCAATACAAGTCAATGGAATTTTTGTTTCGTGGTCTTGAATCTTATCGCGATGTTACATTTCAAGCTACAAGATATAACTCTCCACCCAATTATACAATCCATTTCTAGTTATTTACATAAATTAATAATGCTTTAAAATAATAAAAAAACTCATGTGGCTTGCGATCGCAACATGTAAAGAACGTCTTTTCAGCACAAGAGAGCAGCACCAAACACCAGAACTTTATGAGGATATAATTTTTCTTTCTATTATTGCTATAGTTTTGTTGCTTTGCTTCTTAAAAGGAAAACTAAGCTTTGTTGAGCCACCCACACATGGCCGGGAACCCTTCCCTGCTTTTATTTCATGGCAAAAAGTTTGGTTGGCGTCGCTTCTTGTAGCACTTTGAGCTCATAAAAGTTCCACTCTGACTAAATGCGCATCATCTTAAGATTTGTTGCGGTCAATTGCAGATGCTTTGCTTCTCCAACGTGCTTGAAGCGCGCTGCGTGTGGCCAACGGAGATGCTTGATCTCAGGGCTGCTTTGCTTGCCTACAGCTAAGCATTCGGAATCAAATCGGTCCAGGGTGAGGCCACTTCAGATGCTAGGATGGTCGGAAATAGAGCCAAAGTTGGTTTTTAAAATGTCCGTAAAGAAATAAATTTCAATCTATGAGAGTTGGCCCACTTCAATGAAACAGATTCCTATTCAAACTACTTGTACCAAACTGGAACAGGGCCTTGGCAATGACAAGGCAAGCAGCTACACCAGTAGTGTTTTTAAGTTCTCAGCTCACATTATGGGCCTCTCTGTGGTCCATGGAACCTTGTACCATGGTTTACAGGAGAGCATTATTCACAAGCAGAACGTTAAGTTGTCCTTGGAATATATTGCCAAACATTTTACTCATGCAGCACCACGCTGGAACGTTTGACCAGTCGAAATCTGTAAAAGTTTTAGGCCGAACTTGTTTAGCGAACAATGAATTCTGCACAACAAAATGGATCTCATTGAGCCACTTCAACAAAATTCTGGACCTAATTTAATGTATGGCTGTAGCCGCAAGTGTGAACCACAGTCAGTCTAATTGATTGGTCCAACAGCTGCAAAAAGGAGGTACACGACATTAAAATTCGTGGCAAGATAGGAGTGGATTATAACAGTGGGATTTAATTTTGAATCAATGATATTTATTCTGCAAAGCAGAATATATTTCAATTACTACAGAAGCTGGACGATAAGCTTATCCATAGACTAACAGGGGAAAAAAAAAAGAGAGCCTAAGAGGAAAGAATAGATGGAACCAATAAACAGTAAATATCCTTCCAGACTCGAACCCTTCATAAACATCCCATCTAATAATTAGTGTTGTCATTTGTTGGATTGGGGCAGAGCATTACAATATCTTGAATCTGCTAACTACGGTATCTCAAAATATGAAAAAATTACCTGTTCACAACCCTTATCATGGATTATGTCAAATAGATACCAACAATAATAGCCCTGAAGAACTTCCAATACTGACAGTATGTAACTAAAGATCTCCTAACATGGCAAAAAATACCCAAAAACAAGAATAAATTTGTCAGACGACAAATTATAGTTTGCGACAACTTTTTGGCCCCAAAAGTATTTGATTTCATCTGAGACAAGTCCAAGACCACTGAAATCTAAATATATCCATGCATGAAGCTACGCCTTCCAGATGCTTTTGCTGGTTTCATCCAGACACTGCAAGTTTTGAACATTTGATTTGGTAGACCTCCAATCTGTACTACATCATGAATGTCTCAATGATTTAATCTTAGCACAATATGTCTTGAGTAATTACAATTTTGTATGATGCAACAACATGATTCGAAGTTGAAAAATATGGGGAAAGGGAAAGGATCGTCTAGATCCCAGAATAGAAAAGGCGTATCCCAGAATAATAGTCTGGTGCCTGCGGTTACTTTCCTTCCAATATCTGTGAGAATACAAAGAATGAAGTTGAAACAACATGCATGGTGGTCTAAAAATAAGGGATCAGACTTGGCAACACCTGTCCCTGCATGTGAGTGGAAATCCGTTCGTACTATTATCATTGAATACCATTAAATCAAATATATACTGACTACTCAGAATGCAAAGATCATATGCCCATTAAGTCAAGGCAAGGCATTGGCCCAACAAGCGCGAGGTAAACAAATCTAACTTCAAATAAATGAAATCGATATGTCTGCCTTTCTATATCTGAATTTCTTGCATGCAAATGTAGCAGCACGGTTTGATGATTACTGGTGCAATAAGCTTGAGGGATTGAAATTTCAAGATTTGCCAACCCATTTATATCATAGTTATTTATAACTTATATAGAGTTCATCTCATTACTATGACTTTTCCACATAGTATCAGAATGCTATCTATCCTTTACCTTCCTCATTTGGCTCTGATACCAGTACTGGCAATTATTACACTGTCTCTCAGAAGGATGTTCGATAATAAAACATTGATCTTCCATACAATTAACTAATTACAAAAAAAAAACATATTAAAAGTCTAATGTTTGTCTAAACCGTTGGATGCCTAGACTCTATATCTCAAGACACTACATTGCCAAAATTTAGTCAGCATCATTTTGTCGGTTCTTAGTTCTTACTATGGCAGTTAATTGAATTTTGGTTACAAGTAGAGACATCCTATCGCATATAATTTTGTGCACCAACTTAAAAGTTCACAATAAGAATCAGGATCAGCAATAAGCCACAATCATTATATTTAATGTCCTTCAAGTTCCAACTAATGTTAGCATTGTCCTTGTACAATAGCAAAGAATGTCAAAAGATTTTTTTCATATTGTGGAATGTGGAAACTTTTTTTTTAAAAAAGAAAGTGGAAGCAATAATTATTATTTATTAAAGAACATGTGTATAATCATTCTCTGTAAATATGACACTAATCAGATTTCAGAAAGAAAAAAAGAAAGAGAAAGGTTAAAAGGATATCTTTCTCTACACCCACAAGATGTGAACTATTATTGCACATCTATATACCCACGTGACCATGCACTATCATGCGTACAAGGGCTGTTTAGATATATGGAACAGACACTTTCCCATCATAATGCTCAAAAGAAGTACATGGAACAGATGCAAAGATTCATAATCAAAAAGATTCTTTTACCCATCAATATTCTACCACATGGATATAATTCTAAGAAGTACAGCGTCAAATAACATATGGTTGATGTTCACATAAAAAAACAAGAATTCTTCCGTACCCATAATAGACAACCTCTTGGGCAGATAAAAATAAAAGAAACAACAATAATAAATTTCTGAATGTGAACAGAACCACAATGAGTAGCAACAGAAACAAATACGTTTCTTAAATCCATTTTGCTCCACATTCTGTTTAGTCAACATCTGATAACAGCAAGGGAAGAATAGGGGGAAAGGAAAGGCATGTGGAGAAAACAACAAATATATACAAGGAGAGCTTGCAAGAACTAGCAGAGAAGGATAAAGGAGGCCTTACTTGATTGAGGGGCATGCATGCTAAGAGATTGCAATCGCAGGACATCACGGAAGAGAGCTTGATGATGATAGTGCAGTCAACTACACCAGCAATGAGCTCTAATGGCCTTGATGGGAAGTAAAATGATAATCAAACTCTACAATACCAATAACCAAATTCCATCAGGAAAGTTCCATTTATGCTCCCAAACTTTCCTCTTTTTTTCCTCCCTTTCACTGGATTACATCTGCCACTAGCCATCATCTGATGTAACTAGGTTCATTGTCCTCAAGTGACTGACTTAAAATCGAATATCAAAAGAAGGCCAGTATAATTCTGTATAGACGAGGTCCTTGTTTCTCTCACAACTACATAGCTGGATGAATTACCTCTCTGTCAACATGGTTGAAACCACTTGGAAGTAAACTTTCAGCTTCAACCTGCCATCAAGTTGTGGTCAGAGCCATTAAATTCCTTTGACTAATGCAGCATCACACTGGATCATTTTTTTTTCATTTTATCTTGATTACTGCTGGGTCACATTTCAATATTTCATTCCATGGGTGCTACATATAGAGCCCCTTGGCCTAGCACCAAGTCCAATCAATTAGCTCCATGAGCCTCCATACGGTGTGCATTGCATCAGGAATGCCTCTAGCACCAGCACTTGGGCTTGAGCTAAGATAAGAATCCAGTTGCAATCCAGTGTTGGTTGGAGGCATTTGCTTAAAAGACTACCAACAACCAATTTGTTGAGATGTACGGACTAGCAAGCCATCATTCTGACAAAAAGCAGCCACTAATGCTAGTGTCCAATTTGGTCTCCTCCAAGAGATGTTAACACATAAAGGAAGAGTGACCACTAAAAACTAAAAGGCGGCAACACACTATAGAGCCAATAACCAAGAAACAAAACTGTCTCTACACACACATCTCAACTATTTGCGTAAGGCTTCAACTCAACACGGGTGTAAGTATTGTACATAGGCCGACTCTATATAATGGGGGCAACCCATGGAACCTCCCATATGTAGATTGCTATGAAATTGAATCGGCGAAATGAAAAAGTGAGAAAATTAAGTGCCCCCAAACCCCTGCCAAAAAAAAAGAGAGGAATAATGAGGCAAAAGAAGGGAAAAAAATCCCACTGATGGGCTCTGACAAATGTTATGACACCATTTGAATGCTTAATGTTGATGATTTCTTCTGCAACTTCCCTTTCAGCTGCCTGATCTTGGCATCCACCCGTGCCGTAAAACCAATCTTAGTTTCTTGCCTTGCCTTCGACCTCTCCCTCTTCCACATTTGTTGATCCTCCAAATCCTTCTTGTAGTATTTAATCTCTTGGATCACATGGTGATCCAGAGGATTGAGTGCCCTCTGGTAGGAGATGTGGGCAAGATATGGGATACTGCATGAAGCAGTTACTATAAGTGTTGCAACCCAATATACAGGGGCAGGTCCAAGGGCTTCCAGGAGTATCTGATAGGCATTCCCAGAGATCAATGGTGAAGACTTTCCATACACAACCAGAAAGGCATACCATGTGGCAATGCTGCCCCACACAAAGAGGTGCTGGATCCACGTGAAGTGGCTCATTGTTAGGGCAATTTGCATGTTGACAGTCCAGATGATGCAGGTAAACATGGCAGTTCCAACAACAGCCATGTCAGCAGTCTGCCCCCCTGCATGGAATGCCTGATCGTAGAAAATATTGACGTTCAGGAAGAATATAATTAGGGATGAGTAGAGACCATTGCCCATCCACCCCAATATCCTATACCAATCAAAGAAGAGGTTCTTCGGTCCTTGCTGGTACAAAGCTGGAAACTGCAGGGGAACGTGTTCAGTTTATGATATCAAATCAGTCTACGTTCATAATCTATGAGCATAACATTAAATTCAAATCCAATGCTTTTTTTTTTTTTAAAAAAAAGTTGCTAGTTTATGCCAAAGAGAGGACAGATTGATGCACAGTTTGTGATAGGTGACAAGCATTTGTTTACGTTGAAAAGTTTACCAAGAATCATGACTGAATGCTAATCACTGCAAGTATTGCTTGTGTACGAAGACCAAATATTATAGCAAGCATACCTGTAAGCAGACTTCGGAAGAAACATCTTGCTCAAATACTCCCAATGATATTACAGGCAATGAGGTAAGAATGACATTGAACAGTAACATATACCAGTCATCATACACTGACTGCCCAGAGAAGCCAGTGTATGTCTCGAAGTAGAACAGTGTGAGGCCAAAGGCTATATTTTTATAGAAGAAATAACAGATCTGAAAGCAGTCCATCAGAATCCCAAAGAATCATTAATTAAGTTATGCACATATTTATAACAGATTACTGTAAACAAGTGCAAAAAGCATAAATGAAAGTGTTTGTTAATTTGTACCATCTGGGCAATCCTCTTATAACACCAATGTCCATGGACAACAAGAAGCCTCTCTAGAAACCGAAACTGGGCAATGGAAAAATCACTAGCCATCACAGCCTGCACAAGGTCAAATTGCTAGACAATTAACCACTCACTTATTTCAACCTTAGGTGATTTCAGTATCCTCTGAAACAGTTACAAGCCTCGATACCAGATGTCTAAGTTTGATTCAAACATCAAACGCCCATTGCCTATTAATACCTACCTGCATTCCTTCTAGTCCGCTGATTCCAACACCAATATCAGCCTCTTGAATCATGCCCACATCATTTGCACCATCACCTATTGCCAAAGTAGTCTTGCCTGTACCTTCTTTCACCAACCGAGTCACCTAAAGCAAGAAATACAACATGATTAACTGAATTGTGTAGCTTAGCATGTTGTGCTGATGAGAATCAACAATAGTGATCCAATATAATGAACATTACCAGTGCTTTCTGCTTCGGGGAGACCCGGCAGCATATGACAGAAGCACAATCAACCGCTAAACTCAAAAACTGGTTCTTCAAATCATCCTCCAAAGCATATGACAAAGTTTTTCCATCAATGATTAAAGCAAATGCTGCATGACGATCCTTTTCCAGCTTGATCATTTGTGCAGACTTAGTGATTTGCATAAAAATATTCTCTTTCGCAGCCTGACCAGTCATCAAACATAAACCAAAGCCTAGCATGAATCCAATTCCAGAACAGAACAAAACCAAGGACAATTCTGAAGGTAAATAATAAATATTTACCTTTTTAGCATCCTGAGTTACCAAATCACAGTTAATTGTGGATATACAAATTTGTTTCATGCCTTGCCTAAGTAAACTGCAGGCAAACCTGCAGATACAAAAGATTTTTACCAAACATGGAGAATAGTAAGCAGATTCGTTTCAATTCCAATGATATCCTTCTTGTGTAAAGTGATTGATTTGAGAGGCATACCCTACGTTGATGGCAGTTTCCATCTTATCACCCGTCAGAACCCAGATCTTAAGACCAGCCTGTGCTAATTTATCTATGCATTCAGGAACCTGTACAGGAGGATGAAATAGTCAAAGGACTGAAAGAAGCAATGATTTCAATGGTAAAAGAAAGCTGCAATAGCTCACTCCTTTCTGTAATTTGTCCTCCACAGCAGTGGCACCAACAAGAATCAAATCCCTTTCAATCATATCGGCAACTCGCTCAAGTTGGGCTTCTCTATCAGGCCCCATAGTGGTTTTTACTTTAATAAACTCAGCATTCCAAGCAGAATACTCAGATTCCTCAAGCACCCTGTATGCTAGTGCCAATGTCCGCAAGCCTGCTTCTCCATATTCATTTAGATGCTTACTAGTATCATTCTCATACATTCTTCCATGTTTTGACAGTCTTTCAAAAACTATGCTGTTCATTCCATGGGAAAAAAAAAACTTTCTTTTAGGCATAAAGGCTATGGGAGATGAAACAAAATTGGTTGCATTTGAATTAATGTATGAGATGATTCAAGGAAATTAATAAAAAGATAACATTTAATAGAACTGTAAATCTACCAGTCACCAAAGTATTGTGGCCAATGATAAGAATAGGATTATATTATACCTGTCTGCACCTTTACACAGAAGATTAATTTGCCCACTCTCATCCTGCACAATCACTGACATTCTCTTCCTTTTGCTGTTGAACTCCAATAGATTAAGAATCTTGAACTCCCTATCGAAATTTAAAGGGGAAAAAACTCACGGATTAAGATGGCAAGACTCTACAAAGAGACACAAAGAAAAGCACCAATGATGCCATACAGATTGCTTTATGCTAATGACCTTTCTATAGCGTTCTCAGAAGAAGAATCTCTCTCCCGGACAAACACACTTGATTGAGTCCTCTTACAGAACTCAAATCCAAATTCCCTGGCTGCAACAAGAAATGCCCCCTCATCTGGTGATTCTGCTTCATAGGTAAATCCACCAGTTTCCATGTTTGGCTCAGGAATTGCCGTGTGACAGAGAGTGAGTATCCTGAAGAACAGAAGAATGGTACCTGCAGTGGGCTCCTTGGTCCAATTTCCGAGCATGAGACGATCATCTTCAAAATTGAAATCCCTAATTCTAGGCTTTCGTGGCTTTTTAATTGCACAATTGATCCTGCTCTCCAGTTCGATTTCTGAAGTTCCAAAACCACCTCTATTATCCTCCCAGAAATCCTGACCACTGCTATGCTGCTCTGGTGCAATGGAAGCTTCTGACGCCATCTGCTTTGCTGCAGCCATTTCAACTTCGCTAGAACCCAGACCGTATGAAATTCCTGCAATGGAGCATTTTAAGAAATCCATCTGATTGCAGGTCAAAGTGCCAGTTTTGTCTGATAAAATAGTATCAACTTGGCCAAGCTCTTCATTTAAATTTGAGGTCCGTGCTTGTGCTGGAATTCCTGTCTCCTCATCATACATGTGAAGGTCTTGGTTGATGAACATGGCTTGCAAGACTTTGACAACTTCAATTGATACATAGAGTGAAATTGGTATTAAATATCCATATAAAATAAGAGCTGTAACGAGATGGAAGATGCCAGAGAGCATAGGCCTCGATGGGTCATACAAGTCGGTGGTATTCTGTGGTTGCAAGTACCACCATTTTGGCATCCCAAACTTCGTCTTCGCTGCAAATCCAATTGAGCTGACCAGCGAAATTAATACGAGAAGTGTAAATAGGATGTATATGATCTTATCCATCTTCTTTTCAATTCTGCTTCTTTTAGATGGTGATTTTGTTGCATTCTGCATAATTTTGCTGTCATGACCAGTGAAAATGACAACTCCATAGACATACCTAGTGTTTCTGAGCTTCGAATCTCTCAGAAGAATCTGACTTGGATCAAGAGGGTAGACCTGCCGCTCATATTCAAAATTACCAACAAAAGTGTAGAGACTAGGATTTGGGTCTTCACATCGTATGACAGCCCTAAAATCATTGAAAGCCTCATCATCATCCAAGGGCAGGGTTACCTCCAAAGATCTCTTGACCTTCAAATTTGTCTCCCCATCCAAATTCATAGTCTCGACATAGCATATCCCATCTTCGTAGCTAGATGACAACAGAAGCAAGTCGGCAGGGAAGAATTGGTCCTTATCAACTTTGACAACATCTCCAACCCGAATCTTTTGCCAATGCTTGTAACCAAACCGCCCTTCCCCCTTATGGATGCTGACCTTCCGGAAATTAACTTCCATGTCTTGCATAAATCTACGCCAGTCTTCTAATGCCTCTTTTGCCATGCTAAGCCCAACAACAAAGGCCAGAGGGGCAATCATGCTCATGGCATAGAACGGGGTGACAGGGGTGAGGGATAGTATGGCGGCAAGGAGGAAGTACAGGTTGGCAACTCTCCGGAACTGCTCAAAGATGGCTTTTGGAAGGAAGGTGATGGCATTGTACTTGGTGGTCGAGATGTAGTTGGTAGGGTATTTGAAAGGCTTCTGGCGGTGGACTCGGGGTTGGTTGCAGTAGACAACACGAGAGTAGCCAGGACCTTGGAGAGAATGGGGGGCCTCGTTATCTAATAGCACGGAGGGACGGATGCAAGAGAAAGAATAGAGCTTGCTCCACCGGAGCCGCTCCCTTAACCTCCCCGTCCGTGTCATCCTCCCCTTGTTAGGGTTTTCTACAGATCAAATTGAACCAAATCATTCCCAACATCTAATCATTCGAGGATTTTGAACTCCAACTAGAATTCTTTGCTTTCCCTTTATGCTGAGTGGTTTCAGCAATCAAGACCGCATGCTAAAATCTCGGATTGATAAAAACTCCAGGAATTACCTGAAAAGATTTATGAAGTTATGGAATTAATTCAACTCCAAGGTGCATTGAGCTCATGAAATGGGGATTGCCCCAGATGGATGCTAGATTTATTAACCAAGTCTTTCTCAAACTAAGGGCGAATTCTGAAAGGAATTACTGATTTCTTGAATCTAATTTACGTTCCATTGCGAGGAGAAAAAAAGATTGGCCAACAAAAAAAAAAAAAAAAAAAAGAAAGAAAGAAAAAAACAAACAAACAAACAAAAACGAAAACAAAAACATAAGTTCTGACGCTCCAGTCCGATATCTTGACTCAAAGAAACTATAACAAAGGAATAGCTCAAAAATCGAAAAGAAAAATCAGCCGCGCTACTTCCGGATCTGCATATCAGGCTGCAACGCGATAGATACAATAAAAAGAAAAAAGAACGAGATTTAAACTGATCTTAGACAACTACAGTCATTTCTTTTAGCCATCAAAATCCAAGAAAAATGATAAAATATCTCAATAATTAAAAAAACACAACAAAAAATCAAGAACGAAGTCTACAACAAAAGAACCAGGAGCAAAGAAGCGAACCAAAAAGGAGCAAGTAGAAAAAAAGTTTCAGCAGAAAACGTACCTGGATTCAAGGCGAAAACCCAAGAAGATTGACCCGACCATCTTATCGACGTCGGCACTCAACGGTCGCGCACCAGCATCTATAAACAGGGAGACAGAGACCGTTGGGTAGGGGTTCTGCGTCTCGGTTTGTTCGTCCGAACAAACGACAAAAAATTCCGGCCTTCGCCGGTTCTTTTTTGAATTGTATTTCAGGACCCTTTGTCTAACCTTTCTTGGCTTTCTTGCTTCTAATCTCGATTAGACGAGAATTATCTTTAAAAAAGAATACAATAATCTTAACGGTGAGCTGGGACGGCAGAGCTTGGCTTTTCCGGTAACCTTAGGACCCACCCCGTCGACTTCGGAGTTACTTCGGTACGGTACCCCGGGCTGCTGAACCAGTCGTACAGCAGTTTAAATTTGGACGCGTGTCGATCCAATGCGAGTCAAAAACAGGTCGGTGTTTGTAAGAAAACAGGAGATCAGATCCTGCCTAATTATTTCTACCAATCGTACGACGTGTCAGTCATCAATTGGCCTAAGTGTGCCTCGCTGGCCGACAGGTGTTTAGTTACTATTAGCCATAGTAATTACGGAACGCAGCAAACGTTGCGCCTTCGTCGCCGAGGTGGTTCCTGCGACGGCTCGAAGGGACTCCGGGGGGTGTGAATGGAGTAGACGGGGAGAGCTTTCGGAAAATATAAAATAAAAATAATA
The DNA here is from genome assembly GCA_006176705.1 of Cocos nucifera. Lineage (NCBI taxonomy): Eukaryota > Viridiplantae > Streptophyta > Magnoliopsida > Arecales > Arecaceae > Cocos > Cocos nucifera. Next base: position 987,521 of record QRFJ01000034.1, on the reverse strand, counting down.
ATAATAATATATATATATATATATATATATATATATATATATATATATATATATATATATATATATATATATATATATATAATATTTTAAAAAATATTAAATAAATTTTTAAAATATTTAATATTTTGATAAGATCCCGATGATCATTTGATCCTTGCTATATATATATATATATATATAATATTTTAAAAAATATTAAATAAATTTTATAAATTTTTGAAATATTTTGATAAGATTTTGACGATCATTTGACCACCAATGACATCCGCTTGCTATTATAATGGACAAAAATATTTTTATGTTATCGAGGCATTTTGAAATAGGCCCTCCCAATTCTAAAAGTTTTGCGGTTGGTTTCCATTCTTCGATCATTCTCTCCAATGAATTTTAGATGATTCAATCATGCAAATCTATCCTTTCATCATTCTTCAGTCGTCCTCTCTTCGATGAGATTTTTAATCATCCATCCATTTTCTTTTTCATAAATCGATAATTTTTTTCTTAATTTTTGGATTGACGAATGATGATTTAGTCTACAATAATACCATTTTTTTCATGCAAAAAGATTTTTGGTATGCCTTTGATTATTGATAATGAAATCCAAATTTGGTATGCCCTTGATTGTTAGCTTTATTCCAATTATTAAACAGGTATAGAATAAAAATTGCAGTCATATGTAATTATGTTCATTGCTTTAAAACCTGTCTGGACTATTGTTGTGGTCTCTTATAAGTATTGTTGGTGCAGAATCTGATCGATGTCGGAAAGAGCTAGAGTGGAGGCGGATGAGGTCGCCATCGGGGACCTGCAAAATAAAGTCTCGTCCGAAGTCGATGATGGTGGCTCCGACGGGATCCTCCGATGATCAAGTCAGCTCTTCTGGCCAACAGAAATGGAGTGCTTGGGCAAGAGCTCGGTAAAGTTTCGAAAAGGAGAAGAGAGCTTAGAGCTTAGAGAAAACGTATCTAAAGGATCCTTTTTTATAGGTGGAGCTTGATTGATGGTGACAGCTGCAGCTGTTTGGCAGCAGGCCACTCGAGATCTGGTGGAGTTCAGTATGGAGAAAAAGGTGTCATTAGGTTGATGGTAACAGCCATACCATCCGATAGCGAGCCGTTCGAGGTCTGACGGAGTCCATCATGGAGAGGGGTGCCGCCTGTAGCATCGTCTGTGGCAGACTGATGGCGATCGTTCATTGAGATTTAATAGCTGTAGCTCTAAGAAAGCAGGTGTTGGTTGGTGGACTTTGGTATATATCAATTTCAGAGGAGTTTGGACTTCTGAAGGAAATACATCTAGAGAGAATTATCCGAAAGTAATCCGCTGGAGGAATCTGACTGAGAAAGAAATTCAGAAGAAGTTTAGCTTCTGGAGGAGTTCGATCGAAGAAAAAGTTTGGAAGGAGTTCGGCTTCCGTAGGCATTCGACTGAAGGAGTGTGGAGGGAGTCTGACTTCTATAGACATCCGACTGAAGGAGAAGCTAGGAAGAAGTTTGGCTCCCATAGGCGTCCGACAAGAGGAGTGTGGAGGAAGTTTGGCTCTCGTAGGAGTTCGATTGCAGGAGCAATCCGAAAGGACTTTGGCTTCCATAGGCGTCCAATTGGAGGAGAAGCTCAGAAGGAGTTCAGCTCCCATAGGCGTTTGACTGGAGGAGTGCAGAGGGAGTTCGGCTCTCGTAGGAGTCCGACTGTAGGAGCAATCTGGAAGGAGTTCGGCTTCTGTAGGCATCCGATTAGAGGAGAAGCTCGAAAGGAGTTCAGCTTTCGTAGGCATCCGACTGAAGGAGTGTGAAAGGAGTTCGACTCTTATAGGAGTCCGACTGCAGGAGCAATCCGGAAGGAGTTTGGCTCCTAGAGAGTTTGGTAGGAATTCGGCTATTGGGGAGTTCGACTGGAGCTCGATCGCTGAGAAGTTTGGCCGACTGAAGGGATTCGATTGAGACTCGACCGCTGGGGAGTTCGACCGACTGAAGGAGTTCGGCTAAGGTTTGGCTGTTGAAGCTCTTCCATGATCATCAGTTGCATTGGACTAAGCATCAGGCTGGACTTTGATAGGAGCAAAATTTATCCCTAACAATAGTCTCCTCCACTTTTAAGTTCGAAACTCAAAGAAAGGGAGTACAAAAAAGGTGACTACCGAAGTCCTCTTCAGGGCTCTATGTCAGTTCAGGTTGAAGCTCGGAGATCTTATCTCCAGCCAAGGTTGACGTTGAAGTTGAGGCTCGGGGGGATCCCGTCTCCAGCCGAGGTCCAGGGAGACCTTGTCTTTTGTTGACGTTGCGATTGAAGCTTGTGGGAGATCCTATCTCCAACCGAGGTTGAAGGAGATCTTTTCTCCTATTGACGTAAAAGCTCGAGGAAGATTTTATCTCTAGCGGCCGAGGTTGAAGGAGATCTTATCTCCGATTGACGTAGAAGCTCGAGGGAGATCTTATCTCCAGCGACCGAGGTCGAAGGTGGAGTTCGGGGGAGATCTTATCTCCAGCAGCCGAGGTTGTAGGAGATCTTATCTCCTATTGACGTAGAAGCTCGGAGGAGATTTTATCTCCAACGGTCAAGGTCGAACGCAGAGCTTGGGGGAGATCTTATCTCCAGCAGCTGAAGTTGAAGGAGATCTTATCTCCTACCGACGTAGACTCTAGAGCTCGGGGGAGATCTTATCTCCAGCGATCGAGGTTGAAGGAGATCTCATCTCCTGCCGACGTAGACTCTGAAGCTCGGGAGAGATCTTATCTCCAGCAGTCGAGGTTGAAGGAGATCTCATCTCCTACTGACGTAGACTCTGGAGCTTGAGGGAGATCTTATCTCCAGCAACCGAGGTCAAAGGTGGAGCTCAGGAGAGATTTTATCTCCAGTAGTCGACGTTGAAGAAGATCTTATTTTCTACCGACGTAGACTCTAGAGCTTGGGGGAGATCTTATCTCCAGCGACCGTGGTCAAAGATGGAGCTCGGGGGGAGCCGAGGTCAAAGATGAAGCTCGAGGGAGATCTTATCTCTAGCAGCTGAGATTGAAAGAGATCTTATCTCCTACCAACATAGACTTTGGAGCTCGGAGGAGATCTTATCTCCAGCAGTCGAGGTTGAAGGAGATCTCATCTCCTATCGACATAGACTCTGGAGCTCGGAGGAGATCTTATCTCCAGCAGTCGAGGTCAAAGATGGAGCTCGAGGGAGATTTTATCTCCAGCAGCTGAGGTTGAAGGAGATCTCATCTTCTGTTGGCATAGACTCTGGAGCTCGGAGGAGATCTTATCTTCAGCAGCCGAGGTCAAGATGGAGCTCGGAGGAGATCTTATCTCCAGCAGTCGAGGTTGAAGAAGATCTTATCTCCTGTTGACGTAGAAACTCAGGAGAGATTTTATCTCCAGCGGTCAAGGTCGAACATGGAGCTCAGAAGAGATCTTATCTCTAGCAGCCGAGGTTGAAGAAGATCTTATCTCCTGCTGACGTAGACTCTGGAGCTCGGAGGAGATCTTATCTCCAACGATCGAGGTTGAAGGAAGATCTCATCTCCTACCGACGTAGACTCTAGAGCTCGGAGGAGATCTTATCTCCAGCAGTCGAGGTCAAAGATGAAGCTCGGAGGAGATCTTATCTCCAGCAGCCAAGGTTGAAGGAGATTTTTTCTCCTACCGACATAGACTCTAGAGCTCGGAGGAGATCTTATCTCCAGCGGTCGAGGTCAAAGATGTAGCTCGGAGGAGATCTTATCTCCTGACAGCTGAGGTTAAAGATGGAGCTCGGGGGAGATCTTATCTTCAACAACTGAGGTCGAATGTGGAGCTCGGAGGAGATCTTATCTCCAGCAGTCGAGATTGAAGGAGATCTTATCTCCTACCAACATAGACTCTAGAGCGTGGAAGAGATCTTATCTCCAGCGATCGAGATTGAAGGAGATCTCATCTCCTACCGACATAGACTCTGAAGCTTGAAGGAGATCTTATCTTTAGCAGTCGAGGTCAAAGATGAAGCTCGAAGAAGATCTTATCTCCAACAGTCGAGATTGAAGGAGATCTTATCTTCTACTGACGTAGACTCTAAAGCTCGGGGGAGATCTTATCTCCAACGGTCGAGGTCAAAGATGGAGCTCGAAAGGAATCTTATCTCCAACAGTCGAGGTCAAAGATGGAGCTCGGGGGAGATCTTATCTCTAACAATCAAGATTGAAGAAGATCTTATCTCCTACTGACATAAACTCTGAAGCTCGGAGGAGATCTTATCTCCAACGATCGAGATTGAAGGAGGTCTCATCTCCTGCCGACATAGACTCTGAAGCTCGGGGGAGATCTTTTCTCCAACAGTCGAGGTTAAAGATGGAGCTTGAAAAAGATCTTATCTCCAGCAGTCGAGGTTGAAGAAGTTCTTATCTTCTGCCGATGTAGACTCTAGAGCTCGAAGAAGATCTTATCTCCAGCGGTCGAGATCAAAGATGGAGCTTGGAGGAGATCTTATCTCTGACAGTCGAGGTCAAAGATGGAGCTCGAAGGAGATCCTATCTCCAGCAGTTGAGGTTGAAGGAGATCTTATCTCCTACTGACGTAGACTCTGGAGCTTGAGGAAGATCTTATCTCTAGCGGTCGAGGTTGAAGGAGATCTCATCTCCTACCGATGTAGACTCTGGAGCTCGAGGAAGATTTTATCTTTAACAATCGAGATCAAAGGTGGAGCTCGAGGGAGATCTTATCTCCAGCAGTTGAAGTTGAAGAAGATCTCATCTTCTATTAGCATAGAAGCTCGGAAGAGATCTTATTTTCAGCAACCGAGGTTGAAGAAGATTTTATTTTCTACCGACGTAGAAGCTCGAGGAAGATCTTATCTCCGACAACCGAGGTTAAAGAAGATCTTATCTCCTATAGTTGTAAGACATAATGGGATCGTTGTTGGAGCCTTTTCTCTCGTCCCATCTAGAATGAACGAGACCTTCAACTTTGCTCACATTAGGATGAGGTTCTCTTCCTATTTCTAACAAGCTGTGGAGGCATATAAGGACCGTTGTTAGGGCCTCTCCTCCTATCTCGTCTAAAATGAATGAGACCTTCGACTTTGCTCACATTAGAATGAGGTTCTTCTCTTGTTTCTAATGGACTGTGGGGGTACATAAGAACCGTTGTCAGGATCTCTCCCCCCATCTCATCTAAAATGAATGAGATCTTCGATTTTGCTCACATTAGGATAAGGTTCTCCTCCTGTTCCTAATGGACTATGGAGGCACGTAAGGGCCATTGTCAGGGTCTCTCCCTCCATCTCATCTAAAATGAATAAGATCTTCGACTTTGCTTGCATTAGGATGAGATTCTCCTCTTGTTCCTAATGGACTGTGGGGGCACATAAGGGCCTCTCCCATCATCTCGTCTAAAATTAACGAGGCCTTCGACTTGCTCATGTTAGGATGAGGTTCTTCTTCTGTTCCTAATATGGCCACTATTGTTTGCTTTTTTTTGACAGTACATTCTCGGATTCTCCGAGTCTCAAGATCATGAGAGCGTTGTTTCTTCGAGCTTTACAGGCAGTAAGTCTCGGACTTGACGACCTCCTCTATTTTGTGCTGGCCTTCTCAATTTGGAGTAAGCTTCTTTTGACTTTGACGCTGGAAGATGACAGCCCATCGAAGTATCAAGCCCCTAGAGATAGCATCGATGATGTCAGAAGGCGGTAGATCTTCTTGTTGTTTCTTCCTTATTGATGGTTCTAGCTTCTGGGGGGAGGACTTCTTCGCGCCCTTCTATCGAAGCTTTCTTGATGACGAGCTCGAGAAAGAGTTCAACCTCGCTTGCACTCGAGGGGAGCCCATGAGCATGGTCGAGCTTCATTCGACCCTCCTATGAAACCTCCTAGGGGAGAACTTCATGTCCTTTTGTCGGAGCTTCCTTAATGATGAGCTCGAAAAGGAGTTTGGCCTCGCTTGCACTCGGAGGGAGCTCGTGAGTATGGCCGAGCTTCATTCGGCCCTTCCGTAAAACCTTCTAGAAGAGAACTTCATGCCCTTTTGTCGGAGCTTCCTTAATGATGAGCTCAAGGGGGAGTTCGGCCTCGCTTGCGCTCAGGGGGATCCCATGAGCACGGTCGAACTTCATTCCATCCTCCTGCGAAGTCTTCTGAGGGAGAACTTCATGTTCTTTTATCGGGGCTTCCTTGACGACGAGCTCGAGGGGGAGTTCAGCCTCGCTTGTGCTCGAGGGGAGCTCGTGAGTACGGTCGAACTTCATTCCATCCTCTTGCGAAGCCTCTTGAGGGAGAACTTCATACCCTTTTGTCAGGGCTTCCTTGACAACGAGCTCGAGGGAGAGTTCGGTCTTGCTTGCGCTCGGAGGGAGCCCATGAGCGCGGTCAAACTTCATTCTGCCCTCCTGCAAAGCCTCATAGGGGAGAACTTCATACCCTTTTGTCAAGGCTTCCTTGATGACAAGTTCGAGGGAGAGTTCGGCCTCGCTTGCGCTCAGGGGGAGCCCATGAGCGTAGTCGAACTTCATTCCACCCTCCTACAAAATCTTCTGGGGGAGAACTTCTGCTCTCTATTTCTTCTTCCTAAGGACGACTGGTATGCTAGGCCAAATGCTCTTCCTTGAGATTAATTTTTGACATCCTGATGGTGGATTTTTGATGAAGTTGCCATCGAAGGCTGCCACATGGCTTGTACCATCTCGGTGAGGCCCTGAATCCATTGCATCAATAGGTTGAACTACTTTGGGTTTACCATGGCCGTCGGTGGAGGTGAAGGTGGAGGTTGAAGTGCCGATGATGGAGCAGGAGTGGATGGATTCAGCTTAAATCTGATGGCAGATGTGGTAGATCTCTGGGTGGTCATCTTCTTTTGAGGCATTTCTTAGGACTGAAGAAGAGGATGGAGATGAACCTTAGAGAAGAAGGTCTGTAGGATCGGTTGAGCACTCCTTTAAGAATAAGGGTACCTCAAAGATCCTTCCTCTAGCGTCAATTCTGTTGGTGCAGAATTTGATCGACGTCGGAATGAGCTGGAGTGGAGGTGGATGAGGTCACCGTCGGAGATCTATAAAATAAAGTTTCATCTGGAGTCGGTAGTGATGGCTCAGATGGGATCCTTCAACGATCAAGTCAGCTCTTCTAGCTAATAGAAATAAAGTGCTCGGACGAGAGCTTGGCAGAATTTTGAAAAGAAGAAGAGAGCTTAGAGCTTAGAGAAAATGTATCTAGAGGGTCTCTTTTTATAGGTGGAGCTTGATTGATGGTGATAGCTACAGCTGTCTGACAGCAGACCGCTCGAGGTCTGATGAAGTTCGGTATGAAGAGGAAGGTGTCATCAAACTGATGGTGATAACCATACCATTCGATAGTGGATCGCTCGAGGTCTGATGGAGTCCATCACGGAGGGGGGCACCGTCTGTAGCATCATCTATGGCGGATTGATGGCGATCGTTCATCAAGATTTAATAGTCATGGCTCTAAGAAAGCAAACGTTGGTTGGTGGACTTCGACATATATCAATTTCAGAGGAGTTTGGACTCTTGAAGAAAATATGTCTGGAGGAGATTATCCGAGAGTAATCCATTGGAAAAATTTGATTGAGAGAGAAGTTCGAAAGAAGTTCGACTCCTGGAGGAGTTCGACCGAAGAAAAAGTTTGGAAGAAGTTCAGCTTCCATAGGCATCCAATTGAAGGAGTGCAGAGAAAGTCTAGCTTCTGTTGATGTCCGACTAAAGGAGGAGCTCGGAAGAAATTCGGCTCCCATAGGCATCCGATAGGAGGAGTGCGGAGGAAGTTTGGCTTTCGTAGGAGTCCGACTGCAGGAGCAATTCAGAAGGAGTTCGGCTTTCATAGGCGTCCGACTGGAGGAGAAGCTCGGAAGGAGTTCGACTTTCGTAGGTATCCAATTGAAAAAGTGCGGAGAAAGTTTGGCTCTCGTAGGAGTCCGACTGTAGGAGCAATCTGAAAGGAGTTTGGCTCGCGTAGGCGTTCGACTAGAGGAGAAGCTCGAAAGAAGTTTGCCTTCCATAGGCGTCCGACTAGAAGAGTGCGGAGGGAGTTCGGCTCTCGTAGGAGTCCGACTGTAGAAGCAATTTGGAAGGAGTTCGGCTCTTGAAAAGTTTGGTAGAAATTCAATCGTTGGAGTGTTCGACTGGGGCTCGATCGCTGAGAAGTTCAACCGACTGAAGAGATTTGGCTGGGACTCGACCGCTAGGGAGTTCGACCGACTGAAGAAGTTCGACTGCTGAAGCTCTTCCGTGATCATCGGTTGCATTGGGCTAAGCATCAGGCTAGACTTCGACAGGAGCGGGGTTTATCCCCAATAAGTATATTTTCTATTTTCTGAACATCAGTTCCTTTATCACCATTCCACTATGAATTTTCTATACATGTAGCCTTTTTATCATGTGCATCTCTATTTTAGGTTATTATGTGCTATTTTTATATAAAAATATTTAAAAATTCTTGCCTCCACTCATATCGATGTTAAATTGAATATGGACATTTCTTTAAGATTTATTAAATATATGCTGCATAGTGAAGCCAATTTTTTTTGTTTATTATGCCGATGTTTGGATTTTTTTAGTTTATTATATGAAGCCAATGTATGCTCCATTCTTGGGTCCACTTATACTTAAGACTTCCTAAATATGACTGTAGGGATTTAAATATGGCTTATGTTTGGATTTTCATGCATCACTTTCTTTTTATTATAGGGATGGAGAATGATTTTTTTCACGGTACAAATATACTATGGTGGGTCCATCAAGTATCATCCTAATTATCACTATAGTGAAGACTACTCTAGATTTTTTTGATAATTATGATCTAGATATATTTAGCATCACAGAGCTACAAAACATACTGGATCAATTAGGATATGTCAATATAATTGGGATCTATTTTTACTATCTTATGTCAGATCATACTTTTGAACATGGCTTGAGAAAACTTTAGAGTCGATGCTGATATTTTAGATATGCTTGCTTGCATGAGTGGGACTGATATAGTCCAAGTATACGTAGATCATTCATGGTTTAAGCTAGTACTACTGCTATTTAGAAAGAAATTTAGGAGATATCCCCTTCTACCACTATGATGCCTACTCAGGAAGCAACTGTCTCCTCCCGAAAAACCAAAATTAAAAGAATGACTATAAAAAAATATTGGTGGAAGAAGACCATCAAAATTTAGAAAGTCTAAAGTTGATGATAAAAAAAAAAGGATTGCACGTATACAGAAAAAGGATGCCCCTTTGGAAGAGTTTTCACTTGGTAGTTCCCACAGTACTAGTGGATCACTTAGTTAGTTAAGTGATTCAGTGGATGATAATGATGATGATCTATTTGATGAGTATGTGGACAGGGATGTTATTAATGAGAAATTGAGATCGTGAACATAGCACTCTTCTTTACACAAAGATATAGATTTATTTGGAAAAGAGCAATCTACTGGAGTGGAAGTAGAGAATAGTGATAGCTCATATATCTGTAGTTTGGATACTGACATAGATTTAGATGATGGAAACTTTGGTTTATACTAAACCAAATTTAATGATCTTGTAGATATGAAACTAACCATCAAACTTGAAGTTGGAATGAAGTTTAGCAATGCTGCACAGTTTAGGAAGGTGCTGCGGCTTTATAGTATATAATAGGGTTTTGACTTTGTCTATAAAAAGAATAAGATAAGTCAAATTACGACTGTCTGCAAGCAAGATTGTGGGTAGAGGATTCATGCTTCATCGGTATAGATGGAGGATATCTTTCAAATCAAGATCTTCTAGTCAGAGCTTTAATGTAGGAGGCAGTTCGAAAATCATGTCACATCCAAGTTTCTAGCAAAGAAGTATCTTGAGAATATCAGATTAGATGTAAAATGGAATATCAAGGACTTTTGAGAGCATATAAGGAGAGATATCAAGATTTCTGTTTCGAAGTCACAATGCTATAGAGTCAAGAAAAAAACACTAGAAATTGTGCAGGGGAGCCACAAGACCCAGTATGCCCATCTATGAGAGTATTGCTAGATAATTAGGCAAACTAATTTTTGAAGCACAATGTTGATGGAGGTCTATAGACCAGATGAGTCCAGTCAGCCTATCTTCAGAAGTTTATATTATTATTTTGCAGCATATAGGCATGGCTTTGTCAATAGTTGTAGACCTATCATTAGACTGGAGGGATGTCATTTGAAAGGCTGATTTGGGGGACAACTTCTAGCCGCAGTCAAAAAATATGGTAATGATAATATGTTCCCTATCACATGGGCCACAGTCAAGGCAGAGATAAAGAATAGCTGGAGCTGATTTTTGAGATATTAATTGAGTGACATTGGACTCTTAGAAGAGCATGGTTGGACCTTTATATTGGATAAACAGAAGGTCAATTTTTATTCAAAAATATTTAACTTCAATTCAAATTATTTTAGGATTGTACTTGAGTAATCTTAATGATGTTTACTTTTAAAATAATTATGTAAGGTCTTATTGAGACATTTCAAACAATTCTTTCTACTGCTAATCAATGATTTTGTGTGCGGCATTTGCACGTTAATTTTAAAAATATTGGATTTAAGGACAAAAAATTATAGAGATGTCCTTTGGAAATGTGCCAGTGCGATCCCACATTATGACTTTCAATCTACCATGGATAAGCAGCATCAGTTGGATGAAATGACATGGCAGTGGCTGATACAGCATCCATATGAGTTATGGTCAAGACATGTATTCTCTTGAAGAAGCAAATATAGTATGTTGTTGAACAATATTTGTGAGTCATTCAATAAGTACATAGTTGATGCTCGAGACAAACTTATTATCACTTTGTTTGAGACATTAGAAGGCTCTTGATGTAGTATTTTCAAGCAAAAAGAGAAGGATTAGATAAAAATATAGGTCTTATTTGTCCAAAGATCGAGAAGAAGTTGGAGAAAAACAAGTTGAAAGTTATGAGTTGCAATTGCATATGGGAAGATGGGTACAGATTTGAAGTGAAACATTATAGTGATAGAGTTGTTGTTAACTTGAAGGAGAGAACATATGGTTGTAAGATGTGGAATTTAACTAGCATCCCATGCTATCACGCTGTGGCAGTTATTATGTATGTTAGAAAGGATGTACACTACTTTGTTAATGTAAGGTATATTAAATAAGCATTTTTAAGGCTTATGAAAAGATCATTGAGCCGGTTCCTAGCAAGAAAGTCTGGCCAAGGATATGGTACCCCACTATATGTCCCCCTCCTTTAAGGGCCTCTCCAGGTAGACCCAAAAAGGCAAGAAGAAAAGAAGCGGATGAGCCAAAGGATTCTTCTAGAATTAGGAGAAGGGATGGTTCTCTAAGATGCAGAAATTGCAAAAAATGGGATCATAATTCAAGAACTTGTAATAGACCTAGAAAGAAAAAGTCAAGGTAGAAAGAATAGAACAATGGTTGTAGTCAAACTAGAAGAAGAATTAGTAGGAAAAAGGATAGATCATAGATAGTAAATGCTTATTTATAAGTCTTAACATATCACTTCTATAAAAAGAAGCTACGACAGTGCATATTATGATAATAATTTTTGAAATCGCTGCAATAGAATCTACCACAACGGTTATAAAGAACCGCTGTCATAGGTTGATCTATAACAGCGATTAGAATAAACCGCTGTCATATATCGAACCTATAGTAGCGATTATAAAGAACCACTGCTATAGGTCAAATCTATAGCAACGGTTTAAAATAACCACTGTAATAGATTCAACCTATAGCAGCGATTCAGTGTAATCACTGTCATATCTTTTTTCATATTTTTATTTTAAATATTATATAATTTTAAAATTTAATATTTATATTTATCATTCATTATCTAAATAATTATCATTAGAGTGTCATCACGAAAAGTTATTTCGATATGATGGCTCTAGCTTCATTGATCAAAAAAAATTGATTTCGATGATCATGAATGATGATATGATGATCTAATAGATGAAGATCTTCAATAGATCCAAAAATCTACAACAATGATCTCGATGATGTTTATAGCATACTGTCAAAGTTTTACTTCAATCAAATATCGTTATTATGATCAATTTAGTATAGAATAATTTTGATCGTTAAATGATAAACGAGTGATCAAAGGATCAGACGGTGTTCGATTATAAGATAATTTTTTTCATAAATGATCTTGGCTACTACTTTAATCATTTTTATAGTAGTGATCATAAAATTCAACTTATGGATCTAACAATGATCTGAAACTATATATAGCTTGATAACTATTCTTAAATTCAATTAGTAATTATGCTCATGCTTTTGCAAAATCTGCTTAACATGAATGGTTCATACAAAAATAATTTAAATTTTACAATCATCGTCATATAAAATTATTAAAATTATAGCAAAGATCATGTAACTAAAAAATTATCTCATAATCGAATGTCGTTTGGCCTTTTGATCATTTGTTTCTAATTTAGTAGTCAAAATCATTCCATACTAAAATAATCATGATAACGATATCCGATTGAAGTAAAACTTTGATAGTATGCTATAAATATCATCGAAATCATCGTTATAGATTTTTGGATCCATCGGAGGACTTCATCTATCAGATTATCATATCATCGTTTATGATAATCGAAATTAAATTTTTTTGATTGATGAAGTTAGGGCCATTGGATCAAGACGATCTTTTGTGACGATACTCTAATGATATTTATTTAGATAATGAATGATGAAAATGGATATTAAATTTTTAAAATTATATAATATTTAGAATAAAAATATAAAAAAATAATTTTTAATCTATGATAATGGTTACTAGAAATCGCTTCTATAAACTTATGGTAGCAATTTTCTAATCGCTGCCATAGATCTATGGCAGTGGTTCGAAAATCTATGCCATAGAGCTATAGTAGTGGTTCGAAAATCGCTGTCGTAGGTTATGTTAAAATTAATCTGCCCCCAAATTGGATTTCCTCCCGTGGGCTCTCTCTCTTCCTCCTCTTCATCATCGATGTGACCCCACCCCTCTCCTTCTCCAGCTGGTGCTGTCCTTCCTTTCCTCTCGGCCGCCCCCGCCTCTCGGTGCCCCCCTCCTCTCCGCTCGCCCCTCATCCTCGGGCGCCCCCGCCTCTTGGCCCCTCCCCATCCCTTCCTAGTCAATCCCCCAACCCCGACCACCCCCACCTCCCGGGCTGCTCCTCCCCATCACCGTGCACCTTCCCTGGCCTCCCCGTCACCGTGCTGTTGGAAATATATCCCAAAGCCAATCGTCAACCTATTAACGATTGGGCTATACATTTATAATTATATTTTAATATTTTTTATCATAAATTCTGTTATCTTCTAATGAACTCCTATATTGTGATGAAGTCCTTAGGACTATTTAGATTCGATAAAGGAGGATTTATCATTTAGTCCTTAAATTATTCACGATCAAAAGATACATTGTTACTTAGGATGATAATATTTATCGAGAATAGATCGTTATGTGCTATATAGGTTGGTTGTCCTCATAATCAAGAAGAGTTGAGACACTGGTATGATATGCAAGTGAGATGTATGGATACATCTATACTGAACATGACCAACTCCAAAGCTTTTCTCCTATTAAGATTAGCTTCGATGAAATATGGGTATAAGTGTCTCTCTAACCTGAGATCACCATGGTGACTTTCAAATAACTCACTGTGCTTTAGTGTTGGACTATCTAAATTTTTAATTCAGTGATGAAAAATTTTTGGACATAATTAAGTACTTGAGGAGTCGGTGCGTGTATCAAGATAGGATTGACCACTCTTGATTTTAGTAGCTGTGTTCAATTATATTTTAATTTAGCAAAGTCTTAGCTAGGATAGTCTTAGTGAGGAGTTACGAGACTAATTACTTTGAGACATGATATGGATGTATTTACTAGCGCTGACAGTCTAATCTTGAGTCATCTATTACATAAAGATCATAGGGATGAATTATACGGTAACCATATTCCATAAGTTCATCGATGTTGCGTTGAGACAAATTCGACCTATCCGAATATTGGGTATCATTGCTAGATGGTCATATCAATTGGTATAGAAAATCAGTTTCTGTGCTACCGACTTAGAATTCGAACCTATGGGGTCACACATAATAGGAGTTACCACCTAATCTGATGGCTGATCTAGAGTCTTGATGGACTAGGACTCTAAGTCCCACTCATCTTGGACTCTCTGATCAAGAGTCTTACTAGTCTGGGACTCTATGATCATGAGTTTCATTCGTTTGGGATACTGGGTTCAAGAGTTCTACTGGATTGGGATCCTTCGAGAGTTTCATAGTGATGAAACTCTATTGCCTAGACTCCCATCCGATTGAAATTCTATATTTATTAGAGGATTAATTAATAATTTAATTATTGATTAGTTTAATTTGATTGAGCGATGAGGATTTGATCAAGTTTGATCGAATTGGATTCGATTGGATTTGACCTGATTAGGTCATAAGTTGACCTAATCGCTGTGGAAGATTTGATCCTAATTTGATCAGAGGCTAGACTAAATTAATTTCTAATTTAATTAAAAATTAAATAGATTGGGTTAAGACTAATTTGGTTGGATTTAATCTATCTAGTTGGTTTTGAATTAATTTGATTTAGTTGAAACCAACTTGGACTAATTCAAACCCTGTTTGAATTCAAACCTTCCCATGCGCCACCTCATGTTTGACTTTTCTACCTTGCCCATGTCCACCTTTATTTTTTTATGTAAGTTTCTCTCATGAAGAGAATGAATTTGTTCCCCCTTTCTTTCTCTCTTTGGCCTGGTTAAGTGTTGGACCAGTTCAATTTTTTTTTTGAATTTTGAATTCATTAAGGTTGGTTTGGTTGAAACCTCTCTCTCCCTCTTATCCTTATCTCCACGCCCTTCTCTCTTTTTCATCGCCATTTTTTTTTGAAAAATGGGTGTGCACGCAAAAGGAAAGTCCTTCTGCATGTGAAATAGGTGGTATGGATATTGGAATTGGATAGGCTTGCATTTGAATTCAAATACTAGAAGTTGGTTGAAACTAGTTCAACCAATTTTAACCTATCCACTCCACATGGAATTTTTATTTATTTTTCATACAATAAATTATGAGGATTTTTACACATGAAGCTAGAAGGGTACCATTTTATGGTAAAAATTTGAAAGTGATTGGGCATTGGTTTTGGACAAAAAAAAATCCTGGAGTAAGGATGAGCAGGGTCCTATAGCACTTTATTTTTTCTTCATGCCTCTATTCTCTTCTGATTTTCGTCTTTAAAGACACTCAATTTTTAGATTTAATCTAAATAAGATTTATAGACTTGAAAGTCATCTTTCCATAAAAACTTATTTCATAAAAGAACTCCATATAGAGAGGGTGTGGGAGGATTTTCAGTGCATCAAGATTTTTAGGCTCAGTGAAATCCAAGATTTAGGAATCTGGGTTTGGGTAGAGAGATCGAGTGTCGTGAGCATCGGATCACCACCAAACTTTGTACATCATCTCATCATCCTCCAATGAATGAGTTTGGATTTTTTAGAGTATCCAAAAAATTAGAAAGTAAACGATCGATCAGATTGATCATGATCAACCATCGAAGGCCCCATCGAGGAGCTAGCACTCTAGTGGGACTGATCGGGACGAGGAGCTCCGTATGGACCAACCATACAGGCTAAACATGTGTGCGGCTATAGTGTGACACCAAAACTTTATCTGATAAAATTAGATTACGGTGATCAGCTACTCGTGAAAAGGTATTGTGTCCCAAACAGATAGATGTAGTAAAGAGTTTGCTGCATAGTTTTATCATTCAAATCTATATGAATACATGCATATTATATTTAGATCCTTAGTGTAAGATTTAATATTTTGATATGATTAGTAAATAATTAATTAGATTAATTACTTCTTTCGCTACATCTTTGCTATTTTCAAAATTTTTTTTTGAAAGTAGCACTACAAACCCAACACTGCATCCATCAAATGGTATCAGAGCTAGGATTCGCTAAACATGATATGCTTGCATGTTTAGATTGATAATTTAGATTTAATTTAAATATTAATTTAATAATCTAATTAATTAAATCTAAAAAAATTAAAATCAAGATTGTACAGATTGAAGGTTGTCCTGCTGTAGGGTTTACCTCCTGCAGTGATAAGGTTGTCATGGTACGTTACTGATCTAAATCGTTAATCATAAAATCTTAGATCTAATCTAATATTTTTATGATCTAATTAAATAAGATTTTAATCTAATTTTTTGATCATGAATGCATTTTTAGATATAGAATCTAAATTTTGATTCATAATTTAGTATTATGTAGTATACATTTTTCAGATAAATACTACAACTAGTATTATTTATGAAATTGAGCCGATTTAATTTAAAGTGAATCGACTCAATTGAACAATGCTAAATTATAAATAATCTTTTAAAATTTTAAAAAATATTTTAAAATATCGAATCCTAATCCTCAGCCCATAAACTTAATTTAAATTAAGTATAATATTTTAGTATCTAGAATTATGAATTAAGACTCTAAGTCATCAATCATAAAATATGGGTTATTGGGTTAGTTGAATTATGTCCATTAATTAGATTAGACCTAAGATTAGTTAAAGAATAACTAATTTAGAGTAATTGATCAAATCTAATTAAATATTTAATTTAGATTAGATCAAGAACTCTATAGAATTAATTATAATAGTTATAGTTGGTCAAGTCCATGCCTTTAATGAGAATCAAATGGACTGATTCGTGGTTATGCAGTCGAACCCATAATTATTAGATTAATCAAATTGAAACTAATTAATCAGATGGTGTCTAAGATAAGTCTGATAGTTTGATTAGTGATTTTAATGAGAGCTACTCGTATTGATTCGGTCTTTGATGAGTTAATGGATATCCCTTCCACTGATCTTACTTACCATGAATTAGGTTTGATTAGATCACTGATGATTTGGGCTCATCTATGTCAATTAGGTAAATCAGTCTGACTGATTTAGGTGCTCCTAATGCCAGCGTAAGATTAGATCCTTTTTAATCTAACTTTATGAAGTCGTGGGAGAGATCGAATTGACTTGCTGAATTTCTCCCCTCTTCTTAAAATATGTTAATTAAATTTCTCTAAAATTATTAGATTCTTAAAAATAAATATGTATATAGATAACTAAATCATAGCCTCCTATTAAGTTGAGTGATAATAGGTTCATTAGTATAATGATTATTGGAGGTCCAAAGGCTTGGTGATTATTAACTAATGAAACTATCATTCATCAAATGATAATTGGTTAAGTCTTTCTGATGGTGGTTAGGTTGGTTGATTGAAGTTGGGCTTGATCATTTATTGATTAGATAAGATCAAATATGGTCATGTTAATGGTTGGACCTAACTAAATATTTTTAGTGGAGGCCAAAGCCTATTAATTAGGTCTTCAAGGCAAAATCAAAATTACTAGAAGTTGTTTAGAGAAATAATTAATTTTGAATCTACCCATAGATGCATATGGGTTGATCAACTAAAGTTGGGCTCGTGTGTAGTCTTGTGGATTCTGATATGCACCAAAAAATTAAAGTAATTTCTCGAATTAGAGGTAGGGCTATCAATTCATATAAAATAGTGGAAGATCTTTTAGACTAAAGTTCAGATCTTTAGAAGAATTAATTCATATCCTAATTTAGGATTGGTTTTTTATGCAGAAATGGTCACTAACCTGTCGGCTCCAGTCATGTTTAGATATGATAAATAATAGGAATCCAAACTTCATCTCTCTTCTTTT